>CAUYSK010078790.1:0-82178 GCA_963575035.1 Avahi laniger | reverse complement strand
ACTGTGTTGCCCGGGGCGAGTGCCATGGCGTCAGCTTACCTCACAGCAACCTCAAACTCCTGGGCTCAAGCGATCCTACTGCCTCAGCCTCCCAAGTAGCTGGGACTACAGGCATGCGCCACCATGCCCGGCTAATTTTTTCTATATATTTTTAGCTGTCCAATTAATTGCTTTCTATTTTTAGTAGAGACGGGGTCTGGGTTCTTGCTCAGGCTGGTCTCGAACTCCTGAGCTCAAACAATCTGCCCGCCTCGGCCTCCCAGAGAGCTAGGATTACAGGCGTGAGCCACCGCGCCCGGCCCTACTTTACATGTTTAATAAGGTGCCATTGACAAAAAGGTATTAGAGGGGTTACAAGTGTCACACGTGGAAATCATTTTGCTGACTTTTCTATCAAACTTCATAAAACAAAACAATATAGAAAGTTTAGATTTCTAAGGCCACAGTATTATGTCTAGAACCTGAAACTCTTACTGAATTCCAGAATTTACAACTTGGCATTTGTAAAAAACAAAAGTCTATTATGGGCCAGGCAAGGTAGCTCACGCCTGTAACTCTAGCACTCTGGAGGCCGAAGGGGGAGGACTGTTTGAGGCCAGGAGTTCAAGACCAGTCTCAGCAAGAGCAAGACCATGGGTTTATAAAAATTAGAAACAGCCAGACATGGTGGCCATGCCTGTAGTTCCAGCTAATCAGGAGGTTGAGGCTGAAGGATCGCTTGAGCCCGGGAGTTTGAGATTACAGTGAGCTATGATGATGCCACCATACTTTCGCCAGGGCACTAGAGCAACACGCTGTCTCCAAAAAAAAAGGAGGAGGAGAAGAAATTCTGGCAATGTTTACTCATTTGTATTTTCTAGAAAACTACAACTACTGCTTGTTATGTCTAGTTCCTAGAGGAAAAGAGTTATCTATTGACTTATCATATCATATTTTAAAATTACAGTTCCATTTTATATTTTTCAGCTTGGCAAACACTGCTCAGAAAACATTTATAAAACCCAGGTAGAATTTTTTTTTTTGAGATAGGGTCTCACTCTGTCACCTGGGCAATAGAGTACAGTGGTGTCATCACAGCTCACTGTAACCTCAAACTCCTAGGCTCAAGTGATCCTGACTCAGTCTCCCAAGCAGCTGGGACTACAGGCGTGCACCACCGCACCCAGCTAATTTTTCTAGTTTTTGTAGTCCCTGTCCAGGTCTTGTTGTTGCTCCAGCTGGTCTCAAACTCATGGCCTCAAAGCAATCCTCCCCTGCCTCGGCCTCCCAAGTGCTAGGATTACAGGTCTGAGCTACCATGCCTGGGACCTGGGTAGAATTTTGTAGTTACGGAAGTTAAGAATAAATCCACTGCATTTCTGTGTTTCTCTAAAGCCAGATCAGAAAATTACAGCTAACAGATGAAAACTTTCAATAATATTCACAAGATGTTAAGAAATTATAAATTATATTTTATAAAATCCTGCAAGATTCACTTAGTTTAAATACAATAAAATTTAGTTCAGGGGAGCATACGTATATTTAAAAGAAAAACCAGTAAGATGAATATAACAAAATAAGAATTTAGGAAAGCATTGTTATTGGTTTCTGTTTCTATTAGGAGGGCAGATTATAGTCTCTGAAGGGCATTCCTGCAACAAATACACTTAGATAAGTGTAAATAAGTATAGATAAAAGTTTTTCTTTTATCCTAGACAAAAGATAATTTGCATTATTAGGCTTTCAGAAAGAGACTTTTCCAAAGCCAATCACCCCTCTACCCCAATAAAAACAAACACACAAAAAAGGCATGAAACAAAAATATGAGCTGAAATCAGAATGAGAACACAAATACCAATACCAACACAAGGATCTGAGACTAGGCTTGCACTCATGGGAAGGCAGAGATGATAAAGAGGGGCCTTTGTAAGTGGGTTAAGATGGTCCCAGGTCCTGAAAGGGGCAGATCAGATTAAACTCAGCTGAAGAGAGAATTAGTGAATTGGAAGACAGAGCTAATGAAAACTCAGGAATGGAGAAAGGGACATTATAGACAGAGCAGAGACTGAGAAGGTAAGAGAACACTGAAGACAATTTTATGTTTACATTTGAAGATGAAGATACACCGGAAAAATTCTTAGGAAAAGGTAACTTGCCAAATTTGATTTAAATTAAAAAACCCAAGCAAAACAACGCCCCCCCCCATATCTCAGATAGTCAAAAACAATTAAAGAAACGTAATTATGTAGTTTTAAAAAAAATCTTCCTACAAAGAAAATGCCAGGTCTAGATTGTTTTACAGACAGCTGCTCACAAAATTTTATGTGATAGATCACTTTAATCTTATATAAACTCTCCCTCAGAACTTGAAACATTTACATACTTCATTCTATGAGGCTAGTATCACTTTGATAAAAACTTAATGAGAACAGTGTAAGAAAGAAAATCACAGAACAGTTTCATTAATGAATATATATGGAAAAAACTCATAAGCAAACCAAGTCCAGAGGTTTATAAAAAACATAGTTATTTCCAAGCTCAATGTATTCCAAGAAGGCAACCAATTAAAAAACCGGTCAATAAAATTTGTTACATTAAAGTTGATCAGATCAAACAATTTTATAAAAATAAAAATTCATTCATTATTTTTTAAAGAAAAACCAAACTAACAAACATGACCAACTAGGAATAAAGGTTACTCTTAACCTGATAAAGAGTATCCACTAAAAAGGCTGAAGCAAACATCATTCTTATTAGTGAAACATGAAAAGCATTCCCTTTAACCACTTCTATTCAGTTTTAAATGGCAGTTATCTAGTTAGCACATAAGGGGAGAGAAACAGAATATGAATAATTACTACAAAAGGAAAAATTCAGAAGAATTTACAAATAAATGCTCAATACAGGAGAATTTAGCAAGGTAGCTGGATGTAAGATGAAGTACTTTTTTTTAAGGAGATGGGGTCTTGCTATGTTGCCCAGGAGGCTGGACTTAAACTCATGGGTTCAAGTGATTCTCCCACCTCTGTCACCCCTACCCCCAGTAGTAGGAACTATAGTCACATGCCACAGTGTATGGCTAAAATCAACTTCATTTTTATATAGTAGCAGTAAACAAAATTATACACACCATACACCCACTTACTTAGTAATTACAACAAAAAACACAAAGTATATGGGAATAATTTTTGTAAAAGACCTATAAGACCTTTACTTAGAAAAAATTTTATACTTTGTAAAGACCTCAATAATAGTAGAGAGGTATCATGTTCATAGATATTATAAAAATATCAATTCTCTTCAAATTTATCTACAGATCCAATATAATTACAAATAAAATTTCAAGAGGAGAAGATCAAAAGTGTAAGGAAGGGCCAAAATGTCTAAAAAGGAATAAGGTAAAAAAGTTTAATCTGACATACTAAAATTTATTGTAGTGTGTTATCACAGAAATAGGCAAACACATCAATAGAAAACAGTAGATAGCACGGAAATAGATTGTGTATACATGGAAATATAATACACGACAGAAGTGAATGGCAATCACTGAAGTACAGATTTTTTTTAGTACAGTATGGGACAATCTGTTTTCTACATTTAAAAAGAAATGAAATTGGAACCTGCTATCGTCTGCATGTGTCCTCCAAAATTCACATGTTGGAAACCTAATCCCCAATGCAACAGTGTTGGGAAGTAGGCAGGGCATTTGGGAGGTGTTTCGGTCATGAGGGCTCCATCCTCATGAATGTATTAATGTCATTATAAAATGGATTTATGGAGTGAGTTTGGCCCCCTTTTGTCCTTCGTCCCTTCACCATGTGAGGACACAGGGTTCCTCCCCTCCAGAGGATACAGCAACAAGGTGCCATCTTGGAAATAAAGACCAGGCTCTCAGACGTTGAACCTGCCGACACCTTCATCTTAAGACTCCTACCTCCAGAACTACCAGAAATAAATTTCCGGGCTGGGCATGTGGCTCATGATTGTAAACCTAGCACTTTGGGAGGCTGAGGCAGGAGGATTGCTTGAGGCCAGGAGTTTGAGACCAGCCTGAGTAAAAGCAAGACCCCATCTCTATAAAAAACAGAAAAATTAGCTGGGTTGGTGATATGCGCTTGTAGTCCTAGCTACTAAGGAGGCTGAGGCAAGAGGATCACTTGAGGCCAGGAGTTTGAGGTTACAGTGAGCTATGATGATGGCACTGCACCCTAGCCGAGGCAACAGAACGAGATCCTGTCCCCCCCCCAAAAAAAAAGAAAGAAAGAAAGAAAGAAAAAAAGAAATTTCTGTTCTTTATAAGTTATCCAGTCTCAGGCAGTTCATTACAGTAGCACAAAATCACTAAGACAGATCCCTACCTCACTGGAAATAGAAAAAATCAATTTCAGATCAATTAAAGACTTAAATATGAAAAATGAACTTAAAACATTTCAGAGAGAAATGTAAGAAAATATCCTATAACTCGGCAGTAAGGAAGACTTTTTCAGCCAAAAGAAAAAAAGTACTAACTAAAAAGTAAACAATAAATAAATTAAACATTTAAGTAATGAATATCTGTTAATCAAAAACTAGAAGAAATTTTTAATATTTTAACATCAAAAGTATATAGTCTTGAAAATATGTAAAAAACTCCTATAAATCAAAAAAGACAAACAAAACAGAAGTAGTTTAAAGATATGTACAAATATGCATTCCACAGAAGGGGAAATACTGAGGAACAATAAATATATAAAATGATACTGAAACTATTAAGAATAAGATATACAATTAAAATCATAATGAAACACAGTTTTACGACTATTGGATAGGGTAGAACTGGTGTCTAAGTGTTTGTGTAAAAGTGGCTCAAAGGGTATTCATATATACTGTTGGTAGAAACATGAAAGGATATCAGAAAATAATTTGGTATTATCTTATGAAGTTGAATATAAAAATATCTTTTAGCACTGCAATTTCACTGCTAGGTACATATCCTAGAGACTTAAAAGATTTGAATGGAAATGTTCACGTTAGTATTAGTTTTAAAAGCAGAACACTGGAAACAATCCAGAAGTCTACTGACAAAAGAATCAACATGTTGTTGTATATTCACACAATTAAATATTATACAGCAACCAAAATTAATGAACTGACACTTAGCCAAAGATTAAAAACATAACGCTGAGTAAAAAAAAACAAGTCCCAGAAATAACATAACATTTGCCTAATCAAAACCAAGCAAAAGTAAACAACATACTACTTAGGGAAAGAAAAATATATAATACATTTTTTAAGAATGCAAAGAAATGACAACTATAAAATTCAGGTTCATGGTTACTTCTAAAGGAAGGTAGAAAGAATGGTATTGGAGAGAGACACACAGATACCTTCAATAGTACTGTTAATGCTGTAATAATTCAGTGGTAGCCAAACAGGCCCACTGCCTATTTCTGTAAATAAAGGGGCCAGGCGTGGTGGCTCACATCTATGATCCTAGCACTCTGGGAGCCGGAGGCAGGAGGATTTCTTGAGCTCAGGAGTTTGAGACCAGCCTGAGTAAGAGTGAGACCCATCTCTACTAAAAATGGAAAAATTAGCCAGGCATCATGGCATGGGCCTATATTCTCAGCTACTTGGGAGGCTGAGGCAACAGGATCACTTGAGCCTTGGACTTTAGGGTTGCAGTGAGCTATGACAACGCCACTGCATTCTACCCAGGGTGACAGAGCAAGACTTTGTCTCAAAAAAAAAAAAAAAAAAAAGGTTTTATTGGAACACAGTCACATTCATTCATTCATTCACATATTCCCTATGACTGCTTCAGGGCTACAACGAGAGTTGAGTAGTTTCAACATAGAATTCATGGCCCACACAGCCCCAAATATTTACTATCTGGCCCTTTACAGGAAAGGTTTGCTAACCCCTGCTCTACTTGTATTGGATTCACAGGTGAACATTTTATTATTATACTTTCCAAGCCATATCTTAAATGTATTTTTCTTTATATATAAACTGTTAATCATTAAGTACTTTTTGGAAAAACTTTCTCTATATATTTTATTATGTGCAAATTATAAGTGCTCATGCTATATATTGGCTTTTCTGTTTCTAATCATATAATTCAAACTTAGAAAAAATATAAACAAAAAACTGAAACTGTTAACAAGCATCTGGTTCTTTTGAACACAGAATGAATATGCTAACAAACCAATAAAATGCATACCTGAAAAGGTTAACAGGATTAATATTTAATTTCTTGTTAAGTCTGCCTATAAGGAAGGTACATTATTCACCCAGTAATTTTCCTTCCCTTTTAGTATGTATTTTTCTTTCAAGATCCTAGCCTAAAAAAAAAAAAAAATCACACAACTAAATGATTGCCTTCCTCTGCAGAAGGAAAATCATTTACCACCCATAAAAACTTGTTTTATTATTGTACTTAAGGGATATTACATAATCAGAGGATAACTAGTTGCTCTTAGAAAATTTTATCAAATCTAAATAGCTGATCCTTACTGAGTTAGCAAATCCACAGCACAAGGAAGTGGTGGAAGAAGACGCTGAATTACTTCCTCAGTAAGAAGATCACCGCAGTAGGAAACAAAGGTCTTGATAGCTGAAAAAGAGAACAGACTTTTACTCAGCATAGTGTAATCGACCATAAAAGAAGCATTTGATTATCGTACAGTATAAGCATTTTTATTAGAGGAATAAAGAAATGTGCTAAAAACAAAAAAATTCTTGAAGCTCTAGTATAAAAAGGAAGCTAGTACCTTCCAACTCTTCATCATACTATTATAAAAAAACCTTCCTAGCATTACTAAAAGAGATCAATAGGCAAACTAACAAAATGTTGCTGTCCTGGGGTTTTACTCAACCTTTGAGCACAGAAGTTAAAAAAAAAAAAAAAAAAGAAATTAGCTTAGACTCTCAAATCTGCCAGTACTACCACTAGTTATGTGGAACCATGCTGACTTTTGAGTCAGCATGTTAGGTTTTTATAAATGTTACCTCACACATAGAACTTTCCATAAGGACTTACTTCATATGTAGAATAAAATGAGTATTTTAAAGTTAGATTGAGTTTCAAGATCAATTTTAAAATGGGTTAAGAGAGTATAAAAATGCCACGAACAAACAAAAAAACCAAAATCAATGCTGCCATGTCTTTCTAGGGATCCCACCCTTCCTTAGTTCAAATTTTCATGATGAAATGCTATTAATATTTTTAACAGTCTATATATCGTAGAAGGGTACAACTTTCATACACAGGTGAACCTTGAATAACATGGGTTTGAACCGTGTGGGTCCATCTATATGTAGATTTTTTTTCAATACAAGCTACGTACGGAGGGTGCCTGCCCCCACTTCCTCTTGCTCCACTGCTTTCACCTCTGCCATCCCCCAGACAGCAAGACCAACCCTTTCTCTTTCTCCTCCTCCTCCTCAGCCTTTTCAACATGAAGATGATGAAGACCTTTATGATAATTCAGTTCCACTTATTGAATAGCAAATATATTTTTTCTGTATGATTTTCTTAATAACATTTTCTTTTCTCCAGGTTTATTGTAAGAATACAGCATATAATATAATATATAAAATTTGCGGTAATCAACTATTTATTTTATTGGTAAGGCTTCTGGTCAACAGTAGGCTATTTGTAGTTAAGTTTTTGGGGAATCAAAAGTTGTATGTGGATTTTCGACTTTGCAGGCGGTGGGCACCCATAATCTCCACACCGTTCAAGGGTCAGTATATAGACTAAATGGAAACCACGCTTATGCAATGCTAATTAAACCAAACCTTAGTAATTCTGAAAAGAGGAATGAATCCCTACTTAAAACAAAGCAATCTTGACAGTTTTCAACTAGACTGCATCTAATAAAACATGCATTATCTCAAGGATCAGAACTTTGAAATTTGGTTTATTATGTGTTATCATCATCTAATCAATTACATTTTTTTTGTTAAGTTACAAAAATCACTAGAAGCAGATTTTTTCTCCCATTGCACTAAATAAAACATACAAGTACATGTAAAGACAAAGGGTGGGGATAAAGCCAAAAGAAAGAGAGAAAAAAGACTAAATTCAACCTACCACAGAGTGCACCGGCTCGTCCTTCCAGGGTTACCTGCCATGTGAATGAATCTCCTCGGCTCTTTTCTGTTTCTAGATCTTTAGGCGATGCTGGAAAGACACACTTCCACAATAGCAGAACTCGAGCAAGGTGATGACTGACAACTGCAGGACCTGTAATGTATTCAACTTGTCATTTGTAAGAGAACCCAAAGAGGTTACTCTTTAAAACTCTTATTATTAAGCAGGAATGTCTCTCTTAAAATAAACATTTTAATTCACTACTGCAATACTTTGTCCCTTTTCTTACCTTCTGGTTCCAAATGAATGTACTACTGAATGAATTATTATCTGAAGGTGCTGGAGTATACAGAGGAAAAACAAGGAACTAACGGTAAAGCCTGGGCCCTAGTGTCAGCTGTTCCACTACTATTGTCTTCTCTGAGTCTCAGTTTCTTCTACATACACAATGAAGCTAGTACCATCTACCTTGCTTATCTCTAAGGGTTTGTACTTTGAGAGAATGTACTTTGAAAAACTCTAATGTACTACATAAATGTAAGGTACAATCATTACAGTAACAAATAACATTGAATTCCTAATCCTCAGAATAATGCTAATTTCTGATAGCAACTTATTCCAAGTAAAAAATCAGATGTGAAATATCTGAAGACAATACTCAAAAAAAGATTTCAGAGCAACATTTATAAATTGAGGAGTCATGAATACACAAACTCAGTAATAAAGACAATATAATTGATGATAGCATTACCAATTTAAAAAAAAAGAAAAAACTAAGAAGTATAAAAAACCAAAACTCACAGCTTCTCTCTCCAAGTAATTTTCTTGAAAATTACAGGGTTACCTTAACCTTCTCCTATAAACACTCCCTACTTCTTATTCCCACATTCTGCTGACTGTATATCTTTCTTTTGTGGTATGGCAACACTGCTCAGAACTGCATTGGGCTTTGCAGGGAGACTGCCTAGGCCTAGGTTAATACCCACTCTACCCACTTATCAGTTGTGTAAGCCTGGAAGAGTTACTTAAGCTTTTTGTGCCTTTATTTCCTCATCTATAAATGGGGATAATAGTAATTACCTCCAGGACAGTTTCTGAGGCATATATGAGTTTATATACAGAACAGTGCTTGGCTCATGGTAAGCATTTACATACTGTTTGACATGCAATTATCACTAAAAAATTTGCCTTATTTGCACAGGAAGAGGTGAGACTAATAACAATATGAAAGAGCAATTGCAAGCCCATCTTTTTTTTAATGCATGCAAGTTAGTAGATTAAAAATAATTAATTTCTCTATTTTTCATCTGACTTGCTTTTTAGGGAGATACTATGCTAATCCCTACAGCAAAATAAATTCAATACTTTTTGCTCACTACTTTTCTTGATGAAGTAAGCAGAACTTTAAAAAACTAGAAATGAGCGTAAGAGGTTTATGTGTGTGTAAGTACATGAGTGCACACATACACATTCATATACGTAATGGGTTGTGGGAATATAGAAAATTCTGACAGCAAAATTTAGTTAGATATGAAAAAATGAGTGTGTAATCACTGAGAGTATAGGTAATTGAGAAAAAATTCATAAATATGTGCCATTGTACCCTTAAGACACTTCCCTATCTCAACAGTGGACAGTATAGCATCTCTTTCCTAGAGAGATATTAAGATAATGCCATTTCAGAAACATATACAAACTAAGTTATTAAAAATGAGTTTATAGTAATCACAAAGTTAAAACATCAACAAAAGTAAGTTCTTCACACCTAAGAATAATACTGTAACAAAAACAACATACAAATATACTTTATGAGTCACCCACAGATATACAAGATGTGGAGAGATCTACAGGTGAATTAAGTTGTTTTATATGACATCAGATAAACTGGTAAGTATAGCAAAAAAGGTTAAAACCATTTCCCACAAGAAGAATCAAGGTTCCTCGGAGAAACGGCTGATGGCAAGCTGAGGGAAGGAAATATACAACGTAAAAGCTGGACACATTATCAAAGAATAAACAAACACATTATCAAAGAATACTAGGTTCATGTTAAAAGGACACATGAACCAATTAGAATGCGCTCCCACTGACTAATGATGAGACCATTTGAGGATTGAAAGGAATAATGACTCCAATGGATTGAAACACATAAATATATAAAATTCTATAAGTTCATAATGACACCTAAAAACAAAAACATCATTGATCCCCTTTGAAAGCTGCTAGAATACTAAGACATTCTAAAAATTGATAAAAAGGGGAAAGAATACAGAAGAAAAATGAAGAGAACCCAAGAAAATACATAGTAATTAAACAAAAACATTAAAATTTTAATCTTTTTTGTATGTTGATTATGAATATACAATTAAATATGTTGTACTAATCTCTTTTTTAAAGGAGAAAGGACTTCTTGTCTTCCTCTTGTTATCTTCAATGGAATAACCTTGTTTTAAAAGCTATTGTCAAAATATTGCATTTATTAAGTAGTTTATTTTCCCTTTAATTCACCAAGAACATCAATATGGCAGACATGAAGGACCCAGCAAAACCAAATAAAAACTTAACTACATTATTCCCAGCACATTGTGAAATGATGATCTATGCTAGAGGCTAACAAACATTTTCTGTAAAGGGGCAGACAGTAAACATTTTAGGCTTTAAGAATCACACATTCTCTGGTGTAATTACTCAACTCTGCCACTCTAGCACCAAAAGGCCACAGACAGTACAAGAACAAATGAGTGTGGCTGTATTCAAATAAAACTACGGACACTGAAATTTAACTTTTATTTAATTCTGATATAGCACAAAATACCCTTTTACCCCCTCATCGATTAAAAACTGTAAAAACCATTCTTAGCTCACAGGCTATACCGATACAGGTTACATGCCAGATTTGGCCCTTGTGGGGGCTGAACCTGATCTAGTCCAAAAAATCTCTTTAACCATTTTAGGAACATTACTTAAAGTAGTTCCTCATTTATGATTGTTTATTTTAATTTAAGCTCCTTTCAGTTCATATTACTTCATCGGTGTCAAAAAGATTTTTTGGTCAAATCTAGTCAGCTGTTCTACAGCCTAGCAATAACTTACATGGTAATAGAGACTTGAAACAAAATATAGCTATGATAAAGTAATAAAATTAAGTTTCAAAGTTACAGGATGTAAATAGTCATAACCATAAAACAATTACCAATTTTTTTTTAAATTATAAAAAGGTGGGGAGTGAGAAGGGGAGTTCAATTACCTTTTTTTTGTGGTTTTGTTTTGAGACAGAGTCTTACGTTGTCACCTTGGGTAGTAGAGTGCAGTGGTGTCACCAGAGCTTACTACATCCTCGAACTCCTGGGCTCAAGCGATCCTCCTGCCTCAGCCTTCCGAATAGCTGGGACTATAGGCATGCACTACAATGCCTGGCTAATTTTTCTATTTTTAGTAGAGATGGAGTCTCACTCTTGCTCGGGCTGGTCTTGAACTCCTGAGCTCAAGCAATCCTCCCGCCTTGGCCTCCCAGAGTGCTAGGATTACAGGTGTGAGCCACCATGCCCAGGCCAATTACTGATTTTTAAGAAACACAATTTAAATGAGCCCCATGCCCTTCAACATAGCAACCTTCTTGACCCTGAAAACAATTACAGAATTGGATTCACAAACTATGGTATGTTCTCTTGCCTATCCTTATATTGTGGAAAGATTTTTTTCCTGAAGACAGATACAAATGATTTTTGGAAACACCAGACTCATTGACGGTTAAGCCTGAAAGATGATTAAATTGGCTTATCCTGACTTGAGGCTTACAAACTGGTCTAGAAGAGAAATTCAAAAGAGAGACATGAAAATGTTTTAAGAAATGAAGAAAGTAAATGGCTGCTTAAGGTGACTGACTACTAGAAGAAACTTGTTTGTATGGCTATTTAAATTCTGGTACATATTAAAACTTAGTCTCATCAAATCACATATAAGAATTTTTTCATTCACAAAACACAAAGTATTTCAAATTATGTAAACCTTCTACAAGACTGTTACCTAATGTCATCAGAGCAGCAATCAGCAACCATCCAGCCTGTGTGCGTTGAGCTGAAAGACGACTGTTCTGAGCAGCAGAACACAGTAAATCCTCTGCTAAGTTCATAATAATCTATTTATGCATAGAAGAACAAGGTAAAAAAAAGCGTATCAGTTCACATGGTACTAAACAAATGATAGCAACTAATAATAATCTCTTGAAAAATTAACTCTTATGTAAAATAAATGTGATGAAGAACTGTCATTTATGTAGACCGGTGAGTCCCCAACCTCTTTGGCCCCAGGGATCAGTTTCACGGAAGGCAATTCTTCCATAGACGGGGGGAGGGGGGGGTCAGGAAGATAGTTTCAGGATGATTCAAGTGCATTACATTTATTGTGCAGTCAAATCTCTCTGCTAATGATAATCTGTATTTGCAGCCATTCCCCAGCGCTAGCATCACCACCTCAGCTCCACCTCAGATCATCAGGCATTTCTTATAAGGAGCATGCAACCTAGATCCCTTGTATGCGCAGTTTACAGTAGAGTTTGTGCTCCTATGAGAATTTAATGTCTCCACTGATCTGAAAGGAGGTAGAGCTCAGGTGGTGATGTGAGCAATGGGGAGCGGCTATAAATACAGATGAAACCTCCCTTGCTGGCCTGCTTGTCACTCACTTCCTGCTGTGCAGACCTATTCCTAACAGGCCACTTGGACCAGTACCAGTGTGGGGCCCAGGGTTTGGGGATCGCAGATGTAGATTATATAATAGGGCAATGTCATATAGGAAACTATAAAAAATAAGGTTTTCAAGATTAAATACTGGTATATTAAGTAGTATACAGCAACTCTATAGTTCTTTGTACAGCTTATGTGACAACACTGTAAGATTGTTTAAGTATAGCTGTATAGAATTGAATTTACTTTTAGTTTTAAGCAACTATCCCTTTAGACCAGTAAAAAATCCCTTTAGACCAGTAAACTGTCCCTTTAGACCAAAAAAAGTTTCTTTATAGCAGTCTCTCTTTTTAAAATTCTACATACCACCTTTGATACCTTAGTAGCTAGTAACAGTCTTCCCAGAGGCAGTATACTATAGTGGCTAAAAATAGCCAAAATTGTCTCACATTGAAAAGCAGGATCATTAAAATGTTACATTAAGAAATTCTATGAACTGAGCAGGGTTATAAAACAACAGAGAGGAAAAACTACATATTTCACATTTGTGGATAATGTAATGCTTATATAGCACACAGGCCAGGGAGGATCTAATATGTCAGAGAAAACATGTGTTATCAATCACCTCTGAAAAGCAGCAAGTATTATAAGGTGGCATATACATTTTCTAAAGAAGGCTAGGGTATTTTTTTTATTAATTATTATTATTATTTTTTTTCTAGAGACCAGGTCTCACTCTTGCTCAGGCTGATCTTAAACTCCTGACCTCAAGCAATCCTCCCGCCTCAGACTCCCAAAGTGCTAGGTGGCATGAGCCACCATGCCCGGCCAGTCTAGTGTATTTTTAAAAAACCAACTTACTACTAAATTAGGACTACCTGCGGCCTATACAGTCAATAGACAGCACTCAAAAAATGGACAAAACAAACCACTCTAGTCAAATCAGGACAAGTAGATATTTTCTCAGAAAGAAATTTCAAATATAATATGAAGATGGGAACTTCGAATTAATGTTATCTGAGGATATTAAGTTTAATTAAACACATGCAATAACAATTCTTTGCTTAGCAAGATGTGATGTGTTAGTTCAGTTCAGAATATAACTAAAATAATGAATTTAAATGAATAATATCACCTCCCAAAGTTGTCAACTACTTTATTCCAATGGCAGTGGCAATACCTGAAATATTTTTGGAATTGGTGCCATTATGGAATGGTCTACTACAGAGCCTAAACTGTGGAGGATACACTAGAAAACTCAATAATGACATAGGAGTGACAATGAGAAAGAAAAGAATTATTATGATTTATTTTTTCAAATATGTATGTGTGAGGTATGGGTTACAAGGACTTTTATTGTCAAACAGTATTCTCTGACAACTTATAATTCCTAGCTATTAAAAAACAAACAAAATTCCAATACTATGCTTTGTCTATATTGTATATTCAGTGTTTCATTAAAAATTTTTTCTTTAGTTCTCTTCAAAATTCTTTGTACATTAAAACTGGGTTATTTATTCACTAGGTTTTGTATTATTTACTTGTTTGGAAGTTCTATACCCAAAAGCACTAAATTTATCCCCAAAATGACATTTTTCAGTAGCAATGCAATTTGCAAGGAGGACTTTTTTTTTTAATATAATTATGAACTCACGAAATATTATATATTTAGTGTGTTTCAATCCACTGTAGCCACTATTTTTGATGTACAAATTATCCCATCTTTGGTCAGTGGGAGCTTCCTAAGCTACTTCCTTTGAAGATGGACATAATATTTTTTGATGACTTTCTTAATTTCTGCCATGATAAGATATCCCAAGCTTATATTGTGCATTTCCTGCCCCAGACTTGAAACCAGCCACTACTCGATGGAAGTTTGATTCTTTTTTCGTTGGAAATGGTATTTGGGGCCACAGTCTGGGCACTAGGAATATTCCCTGCTACGGGGTCATCACTGCTTTTATGCCTTTTCATTGGACAGAATGAAGACATAAGCATTTTGAAAAACACAAAATTATAAGTTCATACTGATAATTTCAATTCAAGTTTAACATATGGGGCTTTCACTTAACTTTCTTGATCCTACAGCTGTATTTCTTTTTTCTTAAATGGAAATTCTTCGTTCTTAAGAACATAATACAATTATCTACTTTATCTTACTATATGTAAACTAATTTTGAATTAATATCAACAATACCACTAAAATTTTTAAATGAAATTTAAGATTTCTTTTGCAGCTCTATATATCCTTTACAACTGAAATTTTAAATGTACTTACATGGCAGGGCTAGCTATATAGCAAAATAAAGCCTTCAAGAACAAATTCTGTTATTACATGGAGATACCACTATCAAAAAGCACAGAAAGCACTCCTTTATTAAAATGTGCATAAAATATTTTTAAACCATCCCTTCATTTTTCACAGCAATTATGTTGATGATATTTAATACTTAAAGGGTAGTACAGCTGACTGCTCAGAAATTTGTCCTGCACAGATTTGGGTGATATACAAAAAGACTATGATGTTTTTAGGAAAAACCTGAAACATTATTATCATATATAGAGAATGAAATCATTACCTTGCCTTTTCCATGAGGAATTCCTAAAGGACAATGTTTCACCGCTCCCAACAAAGCTGCCACAGCAAAACTAAAGCCAGTTATGGCTTCAGGCGAAGATTTAAGTACAGTAAGACGATCAAGGCAACGATCTAAGAGAGGTGTTAGGTAGGAAGGTAATGCCACAGCAATGCAGTGTAAACACCAAGCTGCTGCTAGTCGAACAGACATGCTAGGATGAAGAATAACTGAAATGACACTGTCAAGAAGGCCTGGAAAGACAGAATAAACAAATGATGACTTAGGCACACAAATAAAAACTCACTTAGCAATAAAACAGTCAAAAGAATAAATAGCCACATTGATATAAAATATATTATTTTATCAAAAGTCAAATCAGAATTGAAAAAAATTAAGTGATACATAATTACAGATAACTTTTTAAACCTAGGAATTACCTCACTAACATATCTCATGAAAATTGGCTTACATTAAGTCAGTACACAAAAGTAAATTTTTTTTCCTAAATAAGCCAATGTTCTGCCAACTTTATCTTGAGATCATTACTACTTTGGTACTAGAAATTGAAAATTATCAACAAAAACATCTTGAAAAGAAATGCTACACTTTTTTTTTTTTTTAAATTTCAGCATTTTATGGGGATACAGATGTTTAGGTTACGTATGTTGCCCTTGCCCCCACTACCCCCCTAAGTCTGAGTTTCAAATGTGTCCATCCTTTGGGTGGTACGCATTGCACTCTTTTACACATCCTTTTAATTTTTTAATCCCTTCTAGCATGTTTATCTACATAATTAGTATACTTCCTATCTACCACATTGTTATTATCTGAGAACAAAATGTTAAAATCAAGGCTTTGCTGGGTGTTCAGTGGACTACTAATTATGAAGACAGTGAGTAGCACCCCCAACAAGAAAAAAGTCTACATTTATCACTGCTACATCCAAAAGCACTAAATTTACCCAGAAAATGACATTTTTCAGTAGGAATGCAATTTGCAGGGGGGACATTTTTTAACATAATTATGAACTCACGAAGTATTACATATGTAGTGTGTTTCAATCCATTGTACTCATTATTTCTGATGTACAAATTATCCCATCTTTGGGATACAACATACATCTTTGGTGATTCAACATACTTTCAATAAAACATGTAAGTTTCATGTCAACTGCTACTTAATTAAATATCCCAAATTTACGTAGCTTACAAACATAAAGTGTCTCAGTCAGCAGAAAATGTGTATCACAAAGGATAAGAGCCATAAAAATGATTTCTAAAAGTGATTTTACAAAAGCTGGTTACAAAAGACTATATTTTATATAATTTCATTTATATGAAATGTCCATAACAGGCAAATGCAGAGAGAGAAAGTAGACTAGGGGGCTGAGGGAAAGGGAAATAGGAATCACAACTAACAGGCTTCTTGGGGTGATGAAAACACCCTGGAAACAAACAGTGGTAGTGGTTATACAGTTCTGTGAATATACCAAAACCACTGAATTACATACTTTAAAAAGGTGAATTTTATGATATGTGAATTATATCTTAGAAACCAATTCTATCAAGAACTTGAGACATGAGCTTAGAGTCATATTTACAAAATACAGCCAGGTGCAGTGGCTCATGCCTGTAATCCTAACACTTTGGGAGGACAAGGTGGGAGGATTGCTTGAGGCCAGGAATTTGAGATCAGCCTGGGCAACACAGTGAGACCCTGTCTCCATAAAAATTTTAAAAAATTAGTTGAGCGTGGTGGTGTGTGCCTGTAGTCCCAGCTACTTAGGAGGCTGAGAAGTGGGAGGATCACTTAAGCCCAGGAGATTGAGGATGCAGTGAGCTATGTTACTGCACTCCAGCCTGTGTGACAGAGCAAGACTCTGTCTCCAAAAAGAAAAGAAAAACAAAACAAAACACAAATTTACAAAATACATAAGAAAACAAGGCACCATGGGAGCCAACAGAAACAACAGAATAAGATTCCCAAGAACTTCAAACATCAGAAAGATCACGCAAAGAAGCCATGTTGGCTGGGCGCAGTGGCTCATGCCTATAATCCTAACTCTCTGGGAGGTCAAGGTGGGTGGACAGTTTGAGCTCAGGGGTTCGAGACCAGCCTGAGCAAGAGTGAGACCCCATTTTTACTAAAAATAGAAAGAAATTACTTGGACAGCTAAAAATACATAGAAAAAAAAATCAGCTGGGCATGGTGGCACATGCCTGTAGTCCCAGCTACTTGGGAGGCTGAGGCAGGAGGATCACTTGAGTCCAGGAGTTTGAGGTTGCTGTGAGCTAGACTGAGGCCATGGTACTCTAGCCTGGGCAACAGAGGGAGACTCTGTCTAAAAAAAAAAAAAAAAAAAAAAAAGAAGCCATGGTTATTGTGTTTAAATGAATAAAAGGATTAAAAATGCAAATAGTAAAACACTAAAAAAATCACCAAGAGAATTAAAAACTAAAAAAAAAAGAATTATATCTTCATAAAGCTGTTATAAGGTGATTAAATAATTTTCAAAGAGAGAAAGAAAATAAAAACTCTTTGGAAAGACCTTTGAGGAACTGAATTATGTGTTCCATATAGATACAAATGTTTTCATTGTAGATGAGAGACATGAGTTCAGGTTTACTTCTCTGTGAAAAGTTTTTCCACATTATCTTATGGATTTCCAGAAAGGGGGTTGGGGATGGAGATTTAGAGAATAATTTTTAATTATATAAGCAAAAAAACCCCTCAAATATATACATATTTTTAATAATTTTGATTACAGATTTTTCATAAAACAACTCTAATAAATCTACCATGAAATCTATAGTAAGTGTGCTATAGATGAAGGAGATTTCCTTCCTTGGAAAAAAAATTTACTTAGAGTACAAGTAAAAAGAAGGTATCCAGATGAGTCACCAACACAGATATACCTGTACTTGAATCCTGTAGCAAGGGTGCAGCTGTAGTGCCAAGATTGTGTATGAGATTTCCAAGTTCTTGTAATGCACATACCAGCATATGCTGGCTAGCTGCTACATCTGTGGAACCAAGCCGAGTTTCCAAATTACCATCACTCATTATAGCATCTGATGGAAACAAAAGAATTAACTATGTATCGTTATTTTATTAAAATAGAGTGTACGGGGTGGGTGTTAGGAGCAAAAAAAGGCAAAAATTAATACAAACATTTGATCTATACGAAACAGCTGAGGTAATAACTGAAATGTTCAAATGGGGACTTGTATCGATACAGAAAGAATTAAACTAATGTAACCAATTTAGTTCAAGCAACCCAATCAGAATCCTCTTACTACTTTTTTAGCAAGTGGCACTGAAAGGGAAAACTGATGGGAAACTAAAAAATATTCCAATATTACTGATAAGATAAGCAGAGTAGACTTAAGACAACAGAAGAACTGAGAAAGACTAATTGTTTCAAAAATAATTTATCCTAGCTTCTACAGAAGTGGAACATGAATTCTAAGAACTACTATAATCAGCTTTCAAGGTTTTTGTGTTAATATAGTAATGTACCAGCCTAGCTTTTCCAAAGGGACAATTCCTTTAGCACTGTTAAAACAAACTGTCTTAGTAAATCCATACCCACAATCTTCTTTAGCTTCCAGATGGCCTGACAAATATCCTTTACAGCAGCAATTTGAGCCTTTTCTCCAAGAAGGCCTCCTATAGTAGCTCGAAGAATAAATGAAACACAACGTCGACAGCAGACAGCATCAATCTGAGTTTGGGTGGCCTTAGGGTGTGACTGTGACACAAGGCTTAGGATATGAGAAAGAAAGGCAGCAAAATTTTTCTCTAGCCAAGCTCCTCCTAGTGTTGAAACAAATACCACATATGCCTAAAAAAGAAAGGAGTTTATTTCCAAAATTAAATCGTTTCAATTTTATTTTCTTTTCTGCAAAAAATGTAGAATTTACTCATATTTCTTTTTTAGTCCCTACAAATTATATGCTTTCCTTATTTACAGCCACTTGAAGTATATAAATGTAGCACTATTTTTTTGTTTGTTTATTTAAAGCCAAACTGAAGTGCACAGTCTTTCAATTGAGACTTCATTTATGATGCCTCTGCTTTATTTTGGTCAGAAGTTTCAGGATAGTCAGCATAGCCAGCTAATATGTAAAATGTGTCTGTAGCTTCTCTGAACAAAAGTTTCAATAGATTTAAAATTCTGAAGAAGAAAACCCTGTTCAAACAAATAAACACATTATAAGAATTAACTATGCTTCATACATTGTAACTCTAAGGGAATCTGGTTCAGAAACCTGACAGTTAAGTTTACAGTGATGAATTACTGCTCTTTATTATCATGAATATTAACAGTGTGTCTTACTCCAGAGATATAAAGACAAGTAGATTTCTCAAGTAATCTGCTTCTTAGAAACACATAGTTTAATTACAATTATGCTGGGAAGCGTACATTTTCATTAAGACTATATACAGTATAAAACAATGAGGATATATATGAATTTAAAAAAAATACAAGTTTGCTTTGAACCGTGACAGCATTTAGAAAAAAAGATAATTCAAGGAAACAACACAGAGACCTCTGTGCTACCTAATAGCTTAAATTTGAACTGTATGAGCACACATAAACACAATGGAAAACATATTAAACCAAAAAACGCAAAAAGCACAAGAGTTAGAAACAAAAATATTTGTGTTTCAAAGGAAATAAAAATCTTACATTATTAGGAACTTAAAACATATCATGGGTAATAAGGTTTTTTTACTTGTAGCCTAGTTTTAAAAAAAGTTTTGGCCTTATCATTTACATCTATTTATAAATATGAGAGCGTAAGTGGTGACCTTGCATAGTATCACTTCTGTGGAGTCAGATACTAAAACTTTCATTATAGGCCAGTGAGAATTACATTTAGATACTGATTTGTGATTCCAACCTGAGTAACTCCAACTCGAACATCCCTACTGACTGAACTGGTTCCTTTCAGCATATCTCCACTGGCCCGAAGAAATCCTGAACTCCCACGTAGAAACCCTGTTCCTAGTAATTCCAGAACTTCCTCCAGAGATACTCTGCGAATGTTTTGACGTGAAGCTGCTATGACAAAGAACAAAACAAAACTGTGATTTATATTTAGTACACTAAATTTTAATGCATGATCTTGATTTGCAAAAAGCCAGTATGATAATAGAAACAAAAATAAATATTCAAACAAAATGCAAACTTTACAGGACATTCTACACATTTACACACGAATAAGTCACATGAAAGCTCTGAGCTCAAATTAGAATGAACCCTGAAGTACCATGTCAAGGACATCTTAAATTCTTCGCTGTATTAAGATCATGCTCTATTGCTCCCTTTCCTCAAACAAAGAAGTTAAAAGGTTAACAGTCTTCTAAAATGAGAAAACATAAGACTGCCCTAGTTCTCCCTAAATGAAAATGCTACACAACGCTTTGAAAATTCTTTTGAAATACTAAAAATGCCAAAAATCATAATTTTCTTTTAGCAAATGCTCTATAACTCCTAATGAAATTTACATAAAGTAATCCCCATGTCCTATTTTTTAAAATTCTCTACTGGCAATACAATTTTTGCTATTCTCTTAGTCTCTGAAGAAATTAAAGCTAAATACTGTATCATTAAAACTACTCAGTTGGCCCTTAGGCTACAAAAATTAAGAGGTTAGTTAGGGCAGGAATGTTTACGGTTGCCTTCAGTTTATCACAGCCTGAGTTTTCCCCTGTAACCACCTAGGAAATAATATCTCCTTTGAAAAAAAAGAACTAATTTCTCCCTTTTGTTTTTCTTCTGAAAATTAATGGTCATAAGCTCTGACCCTTATTATAGACTGAAATCATACAGTGGTGCAGAAATAAGCTTTTGTTAAAATTACTACTCCCTAGCCTAAAGAAAAGAAAACCATCTGAAACAAATAAAAATCTATCTTGCATTTGGGAAAGAAACATTATTGAATAGTACAAAATCCATGCCCTTGTGGTTAATAAATTCTCGGAAGATCAGACAACAATAAACATAATAAATTACTAAGTACATATACAGTACTTTAAACACCGATTTAAAACCATGCAGAAGTAGAGTAAATGAGGTCAGGAATACCGGGGGTAGGGGAAAGTGCTGTGATTTTAAATAGGGTTACTGGGTTAGCATTCATTGAAAGGGTGACATTTGAACAGAGTTTGAGAGTAGTGAAGAAAAAGGCACGAGGATATCTGGAGAAAAAGTGTTCTAGGCAGAGGAAACAGCTATGGCAAAAAGGCCTCAATATGACACTCAGGTGAATTCAAGCTGAGTAGTGGAGAGGTCTGTAGGAGACAGGTCAGAGCATAAGGATGGGCAGACGGTAGAAGATATAGGACCCTGTAGACCATTATAATAATGATGTCACTGAAATGAGGTACCAGTGGAAGACCTTGAGTAGAGGAGGGATATAATCCACCATGTTGCTGGTGTGTGGAGAGTAGACTGTAGAAGGGGGCAAAGGTAGGACGAGGCCCATTAGGAGTGATTTATTAATTCAAGCAAGATATGATGGTGGCTCGGATCAAGGTAGCTGCAGTGAAGTGGGGTGCATGGAGTCTGGATATGCATATATATATTTATTTTTTAGGGACAGGGTCCTACTTTGTCACCCAGGCTGGAGTGCAGTGGCACAATCATAGTTCACCGTAGCCTCAAACTCCTGGGCTCAAGTGATCCTCTCACCTCAGCCTCCTGAGTAACTGGGACTGAAGGTATGTGACACCACACCCGGCTAATTTTTAAAACCTTTTGTGTAGAGACAGGGTCTTGCTATGTTGCCCAAGCTGGTCTCAAACTCTTGGTCTCAAGAGATCCTTTCACCTCGGTCTCCCAAAGAGAGGATTACAGGCATGAGCCACCTCACCTGGCCATTTAAAAACTTTTTATCAGAAAAAAACTCAAAATTACAAAAACGTGTAAGAATAGCACAAGAAACTCCCATATACAGTCATGTGCTGCATAATGACTTTTCATTCAAAGACAGACCACATATATTATGGTTGTGCCATACATATAACGGAGCTAAAAAATTCCTATTGCCCAGTGACGCTGAAACTTAATCATTACTCATGTGTTTGTGATGATGTTGGTGTAAACAAACCTACTGTGCTGCTAGTCATATAAAAGGATAGTACATACAATTACGTACAGTACATAATACTTGATAATGATAATAAATGACTACGTTACTGGCTTATGTATTTACTATACCATACTTTGTATTGCTATTTTACAGTGTATTCCTTCTTCTTATAAAAAGTTAACTGTAAAACAGCCTCAGGAAGGTTCTTCAGTAGGTATTCCAGAAGGCGGCATTATTATCACAGGAGATGACAGCTCCATATGTGTTACTGCCCCTGAAGACCTTCCAGCAGGACAAGATGGGGAGGTGGAGGACAGTGAAACTGATGGTCCTGACCTAAGTAGGCCTAAGTTAATATGTTTGCTTGTGTCTTAGTTTTTACTTAAAAAGTAAAAAAAAAAAAAAAAGTCTATAGAATAAGGAAATAAAGAAAATATTTTTGTACAGCTGCACATTATGTTTATGTTTTAAGCTATATGTTATTACAAGAGTCAACAAGTTAAAAAATTTAAAAGTTTATAAAGTAAAAAAGTTATAGTAAGCTAAGGTTAATATATCACTGAAGGAAACTATTTTTTAAATAAATTTAGGGTAGCCCAAGTGTATAGTCTTTATAAAGTCTATACTAGTGTACAGTAATGACCAAGGCCTTCACATTCACTCACCACTTACTACTTACTCACTGACTCACCCACAGCAACTTCCAGTCCTGCAAGCTCCATTCATGGTAAGTGTCCTACACAGTTGTATTATTTTTTATCTTTTATACTGTACTTTTACTGTACCTTTTCTATATTTAGATATACAAATACTTACTATCGTGTTACAATTGCCTACAGTATTCAATTCAGTAACAGTAACATGCTATACAGGTTTGTAGCCTAGGAGCAATAGGCTATACCACATAGCCTAGGTGTGTAGTAGGCTCTACCATCTAGGTTTCTGTAAGTACACTCCGTGTTTGCACAATGACAAAATCACCGAAGGATGCATTTCTCAGAACATATGCCTGTTGTTTAGTGACATGTGGCTGTATCTTCTACCTAGACTCATTATATTTTCCTCATCATTTTTTCACTTCTGAAAAATACATTTATGGCCAGTTGTTTTACAGAATGGCCCTCAATTTGAGTTTGGTATTTTCTCTGAGTTTTTGGCAGAGAACTATGTAAGTAACACCGTAACCTCCTCAATGCATGATACCAAAAAGCACTGTCAGGCATGGTGTTGGTCTGTCTCTTCACTGGTGATACTACCTTTGAACATTTGAGTAAGGTGAGCCTGTCAGATTTGTCCACTGTAAAATTAGCATCTGTAATTACTGTGCAACTTGTGTGGCAATATTTTAAGACAACATAAATATCCTATAACCCTGTGGTCCTCAATCCCCAGGCCGCAGCCCTGTACTGGTCTGTGGCCTATTAAGAATGGCCGTGCATCACCGCCTGAGCTCTGCACCCCCCACACCCCACCCTGACCCCCAGTCTGTGAAAAAATTGTTTTCTATGAAACTGGTCCCTGGTGCCAAAAAGGTTGGGGACCGCTGCATAACCCATCAAACTTTCATCCAAGAATCCACTTAGGATCCTTACCTGAAAAAATTACAATAATAATTATGAAAAAGGTCATTTCTAATAACCATTCCTTCTATAGTTATTAGTTAGCATTCTACTGTAAAAAAAAAAAAAGAAGAGCTTTCCCTTCTCCTTCTTTATTTATTTATATTCAGTATATACTCATAAATTCCTTTTTTAACAGATTATAATCCATTTCTGTCATTTGTTTTGATTCTAATATTCTTCTGGGTTTGACCAGTGGAAGTCTTCTCAGAAAGCTGGTTAGTGGAAGCTCCTTCCCTTTTGGCACAAGATGTTCTAGAATCATCTTAGATTTCCCCTGCCCCAATCCCAGAATTAGCCATTTCTCCGAGGAGTCTTGATTCTAGATATGTTTTAAGATAGTCAAGTAGAATAGATGTTCAGTGTGAGAGAGAGAGTTACCAAGAGTGACTTCATGAATTTTGGGTTTAACACTTGTAGGGATAGAGGTGTCATCAATTTATATGACCCAATATGCAAGTAGAGCAGGTATGTGTATGTGTGGGGGAGGGAAGCATTCACTTTATGACAAGATAATTTGAAACGTTAAATAGACATCCAAATAAAGATGTCAAATAGGCAGCTGGATATGAGTCTAGTGTCAAGGAAAGAAGACTGGGCTAAAGATACAAATTCAGGAATCACTGATATAGAGATGACATTTCAGCCATGAGATTGGATAAGATCATAAGAGAGTAAGAATACATAGAAAGGAGTAGAAGACCAATTACAGGTCATGAGCCTTCTCCAGGAGAAGACAAGGAACCATCAAAGAACTGAATAGGGATTTCTAGTAGAAGGAAGGAAAACCAGGTAAGTATGGCGTCCTAAAAGGAAAGAGAAAAAAGGGTATAGAGGAGAATCAATTGAGCTAACTCTTATTGAAAGGTCAAATAAAATGGCTGAAAACTGCCTGCCGGCTTTACCAAGGCTATATATAAGAATGTAAGCTCCACATGGGGAAGAATGTTCATTTGCTTTGTTCAATAACATATACCACATGCTCAGAACAGGTCCTGGCTCTGTTTAAGTGCTAATAAATACTTGTTGAAGAAGACATAGAAATGGCCAACAGGTATATGAAAAAATGTTCAACACCACTAATCATCAGGGAAATGCAAATGAAAACCACACCTGTCAGGGGCTATCATCCAAAAAACAAAAGACAAGTGTTGACAGGATGTGGAGAAACTGGAACCCTTGCACATTGCTGGAGGGAATGCAAAATGATTCAACTGCTGTGGAAAACCGTTTGGTGGTTCCCCAAAAAGTTAAACCTGGAATTACCTCATGACCCAGCACTTCCCTCCTGGGTATGAGCAGCAGGCCAGTGAGCAAAGCTTCATCTGTATTTGCAGCCGCTCCCCGTCATCTGCATCACTGCATAAGCTCCGCCTCCTGCCAGATCAGCAGCCGCTTTAGATTCTCGTAGGAGCCGAACCCTACTGTAAACTGCCCATGCGAGGGATCTGTGTTGGGCGCTCCTTATGAGAACCTAATGCCTGATGATCTGAGGTGGAGCTGTGGTGATGCTAGCGCTGGGGAGCGGCTGCAAATACAGACTATCATCAGCAGAGAGGTTTGAGGTTTAGCACAATAAATGTAATGAGCTTGAACCATTCGAAAACCATCCCCACCCCCGATCCGTGGAAAAACTGTCTTCCATGAAACTGGTCCCTGCTGCCGAAAAGGTTGGGGACTGCTGTTGTATATGAATGTTCATAGCAGCACTATTCACAATAGCCAAAAGTGGAAACAACTCAAAAGTCCACCAACTGAGGCATGGATAAACAAAATATGCCATGCAGTGGAATATTATTCAGCCATTAAAAATGAAGTATTGAGACGTGCCACAACATGGGTGAACCTTGAAAATATTATACTAAGTGAAAAAAAAAGATACAAAAGACCACATATTGTAGGATTCCACGTATGTGATACGTCCAACATAAGCAATCCATAGAAAGAAAGTAGTTTGCTGTTTGCCAGGGCCTGAGAGAAGGGAAGAAAGGAGAATGACTGCTAATGGATATGGAACTTCTCTTCGAGGCGATGAAATGACCTGGAATTAGGCAGTGGTCATGGCTGCACAACTTTGTGAATATGCTAATAACCTCTGAATTATACACTTTAAAACATTCTTTTATGTATGTGAATTATACCTCAATTTTTAAAAACAGAGCTTCCTTGAATGCTGTATATGTATTTTTATTGTGGAAATACATATAAAATTTGCCATTTTAACCATTTTTTTTTTTTTGAGACAGAGTCTCGCTTTGTTGCCCAGGCTAGAGTGAGTGTCGTGGCGTCAGCCTAGCTCACATCAACCTCAAACTCCTGGGCTCAAGCGATCCTCCTGCCTCAGCCTCCCAAGTAGCTGGGACTACAGGCATGAGCCACCATGCCCAGCTAATTTTTTTCTCTATATAGTTTTAGTTGTCTGATTAATTTCTTTCTATTTTTAGTAGAGACAGGGGTCTCAATCTTGCTCAGGCTGGTCTCGAACTCCTGTCCTTGAGCGATCCACTCGCCTCGGCCTCCTAGAGTGCTAGGATTACAGGCCTGAGCCACCGCGCCCGGCCCATTTTAACCATTTTTAAATGTACAATTCAGTGGCATTAAATACATTCACAATATTATGTGACCATCACTACCATCTATTTTCAACATTTTCCATTACCCCCAAGGAGAAACTCCAGGCTCATTAAGCAATAACCATTCCCCCTCTCCCCTCAGTCCTGGTAACCTCTGATCTACTTATTATCTCTGTGTTTGCCTATCCTAGATATTTCATATAAGTGAAATCACACAATATTTGGGTTTTTGTGTCTGGCTTGTTTGACTTAGCATAATGTTTTTAAGGTTAATTCATGTTGTACCGTGTAACAGGACTTCATTCCTTTTTTTGGCTGAATAACATTCTATTGTACATATATGCATATACCACATTTTGTTCATCCATTCATCTGTTGATGGAAACTTGGGTTGTTTCAGCTTTTAGCTATTATGAATAATGTTTAACTTTTTGATGAACTATCTGTTTGCCATAGCAACTGCACCATTTTATATTCCCACCAGCAATGTATGAGGATTCCAATTTCTCCACATTCTCGTCAAAACTTATTTTCCTTTTTAAAAAAATTACAGCCATCCTAGTAGGGAAGTTATTTTGATTTGCATTTCCCTATGACTGATAATGGTGAGCACCATTTCATGTGCTTATGGGCCCAGTATGTCTCCCTTGGAGAGAGGTCTATTCAAGTCCTCTGCTCACTTTTGAATTGGCTTGTTTGTCTTTTTGTTTTTGAGTTGTTGTTCTTTATATATTTTGGATATTAAACTCTGATCAGACATATGATTTGCAAATATTTTCTCCCATCCTGTGGATTTTTTCTTCACTCTCTTGATAGTGCCCTTTGATGCAGACAAATTTTAAAACTCTTAATAACCAATTTATCTATTTCTTTTCTTTTGTTGCCTGTGTTTTTGGTGTCATGTTAAGAAATCATTACCAAACCCAACGTTATGAAGGTTTGCACCTACGTTTTCTCCTAACAGTTTTATAGTTAAGCTCTTAAATTTAGGTCTTTGACCCATTTTTGAGTTAATTTTTGTATATGGCATAAGGTAAAAGTCTAACTTAATTCTTTTGCCTGTGATATCAAGATTTAGCCGTACCATTTGTTGAAGCGACTGTTCTTTCTCCAGTGAATGGTTTTAGCATCCTTGTCTTTTAAATCAATTGACAATAGATGTGAGGGTTTGTTTCTAGGCTCTCAGTTCTATTCCCTGATCTATATGTCTAACCTATGCCAGTACCCCACTGTTTTGATTACTGTAGATTACAGTAAGTTTTGAAATCAGAAAGTGTGAGTCCTCCAACTCTATTCTTCTTTTCAAGATTGTTTTGAATATTCTTGGACTCTTGAGATTCCATATGAATATTAGAATGGATTTTTTTTCATTTCTGGGGAAAAAACCTTGTTGGGATTTTGACGGGAATTGCATTGAATCTGTATATTCCTTTGGGTAATATTGTAATCTTAACAGTATTGTCTTCTAATCAAACATGATATGTCTTTCCATTTATTTAGGTCTTCTTTAATTTCTTTAAGCAATGTTTTACAGTTTTCAGTATACAAATCTTTCACCTCCTTGATTAAATTTATTCCTACATATTTTATTCTTTTGATGCTATTAGAAATGAAATTGTTTTCTTAAATTCCTTTTTGGATTGTTCATTACTAGTATACGAATTACAACTGATTTTTTTTTCTTTAGAGACAGGATCTCACTCTGTCACCCAGGCTGGAGTGCAATGGCAGGATCACAGCTTACTGCAACCTCAGACCCCTGGGCTCAAGCAATCCTCCCACCTCAGCCTCCTGAGTAGCTTGGACGACAGGTGTATGACACTGCATCCAGCTAATTTTTTTAAAAATTCTTTTTGTAGCAGGTCTCGCTATGTTGCCCAGGCTGATCTCAAACTCCTGGCCTCACATGATCTTCCCACCTTGGCCTCCCAAAGTGCTGGGATTACAGGCATCCTTCACTCCCGGCCACAACTGATCTTTGTGTGTTGATTTTGCATCCTGCAACTTCACTGAATTTGTTTATTAGCTCTAATATTTTTTATGTGTGTATGGATTCTTTAGGGTTTTCTAGATATAAGATCATGTCATCTGTAAGCAGAGAAGAGTTTTATTTCTTCCTTTCCAGTTTAGATGCTTTTTATTTCTTTTTCTTGCCTAATTGCTGTGACTAGAACTTCCAGTGTTCTGTTGAACCAAAGTTTCTGATTTTGAATAGAGGTGATGAAAGCAGACATCCTTGTCTTGTTCCTGATGCTGGGGGGAAAGCTTTCGGGCTTTCACAATCGAGAATGATGTTAGCTGTGAGTTTTCCACATCTGGCATTTGTCATGTTGAGGACATTCTTTTCTAGTACTAGTTTATTAAGCAGTTTGATCATGAAAGGGTGTTGGATTTTGTCAAATGCTTTTTATGCATCAATTGAGATGATCATGTGTTTTTTTCCCTTCATTCTATTAATGTGGTATACTACTGCTTTGATTGGTTCTCATATATTGAATCACCCTTGCATTCCTGGGATAAAATCCACATGATTGTGGCATATAATTCTTATAACATGCTGCTGAATTGGGTTTGCTAATATTTTGCTGAGGATTTCTGCATCTATATTCATAAAGGATATTGGTTTGCAATTTTCTTTTCTTGTAGAATCTTTGTCTAGCTTCAGTACAAGGGTAATCCTGGCCTTATAGAATGAGTTAGGAAGTGTTCCTTACTGTTTAAATTACTCATAAGAGTTTGAGAAGGATTGGTGCTAATTGTCCTTTAAATGTTTGGTAGAATTCACCAGTGAAACCATCTGGTGCTAGGCTTTTCTTTCCTGGGAGTTTTTTTTGTTTTTGTTTTTGTTTTTTTTGAGACAGAGTCTTGGTCTGTTGCCTGGGCTAGAGTGCCGTGGCGTCAGCCTAGCTCACATCAACCTCAAACTCCTGGGCTTAAGCGATCCTTCTGCCTCAGCCTCCCAAGTAGCTGGGACTACAGGCATGCGTCATCATGCCTGGCTAATTTTTTCTATATATATATTATTTTTTTAGTTGTCCAGCTAATTTCTTTCTATTTTTAGTAGAGACAGGGTTTCACTCTTGCTCGGGCTGGTCTTGAACTCCTGACCTTGAGCGATCCTCCTGTTTCGGCCTCCCAGAGTGCTAGGATTACAGGAGTGAGCCATGATTCCCAGCCCCTGGGAGTTTTTTGATCACTGATTCAATCTCCTCACTTGTTATAGGGCTATTCAGATTTTCTGTTTCTTCGTATGTCAGTTTTGGTAGTTTGTGTACCCCTCGGAATTTGTCCACTCCATGTAGGTCATCCAATTTGTTGGTACACAGCTGCTCATAGTAGTCTCTTGTGCTCCTCTTTTTTCTATGAAGTCAGTAGTTGTGTCTGTATTTTGAAAGGTCATTCTCAGTACCCAGGATCACCCAACCACTTCCATTTCAAGGTCCCAGGGGGAACAATCAGGTGTAATAAGTTTCCACATTGGGTGGGCCTCTTGGCCCCAGCCCATCCTCATCAGCCACAGGACAAAGGTGGCAGTGCCACCCCCAGGCTCAGGCTCAGACATGGGGGCTGCGTGACACCAAGAACCAGAGCAGACTTTACTGAGCACTCACTGTGCAGCAGGACACTGCCTCCTCAGTCTTCACAATGGGCCTGTCACCATCCCCATTTCACAAATGCGGAGACTGAGGCTCAGAGGCGCGAAGTACTTGCCCGAGATCACACAGCCAATATGAGCCCACATTTGAAACCGGATTTGCCCAGCTGTGTGCATTTTCACGACTATGCTATACAGCCTCTTTCCTTCCCCAAGGAAGAACACCCCAGAATGGGGCAAAGGTTGGAGGATTCAAGCTCCAGCTTCTCCCTCCCTCCCTCCCTGAAAGGTGTAACAGAGCAAAGCCTCCTTGAGAACCTATGGCAGAGGAGCTCCCCATCTGCTGCTGGGCAAAGCAGCAAATAATTCTCCACCAGGTGCCTAGAGCCAGAACAGCCTGGAGCATGTCGGGCTGTGGAATCTCAGGGGCCAGAGGCTCCCAGCTGTGTGATCCTGGGAGAGTTACTTAACCTCTCTGAACCTGAGATTCCTCATCTATACCAGGGGAATGTTGATAATACCAGCCTCAGAGGATTGTTACAAGGATTAAAAGAGATGAACAGAGTGCCTGCCTGACACAGAGAAATATTTTTTATTATTATATTATTTATTGATTTTATTATTTATAATATTACCCCACCACCGTTATCCAGCAGCCCAGTATTTGCAGGGGAGGCGCACGCCACTATCCTGCGAGAGGCTGGATGATGGTGCCCCCTGGTGGACACAGTCTGGACTGCACTCGAGAAGTACCAATCTGACCCACCAGAGAAAGAGCATGAGTCAAAATTGAGCTTCATTTCTTCCCGTTTACCCCTAAATATTTCAGGGTGTACTTCTTAGGAACAATGAGATCCTCTTACATAACAGTAAAATAATCAAAATCACAAAATTTAACACTTATAGAATACTATTATTTAATCCACACGGTCCAAATTCACACTTTGCCAGTTGTCCCTATGATGTCCTTTATAGCTAATTGCTGCCCGGTCCAGGATCCCTCCAGGGTCACACATGACATTTGATTACCTGGTCTCTTTAGTATCCTTCAATCCTGAACCATTTCTCAGCCTTTCTGTGTCTTTCGTGACCTTGACGTTGCTAAAGTTCAGGCCAGTCATTTTGCAAAATGTCCCTCGATAAGAATGTGTCTGTCATTTTCCCCCTGGCTAGATTCATGTTGCTTTTGTCAAAAATTCACAGGTGTTAGGCTGGGTCCTTCTGAGTGCGTCACATCAGGAGATACATGGTGTCCGTTTGTCCCAACACTGGTGATGCTAACTCTATCCCCCCATCTGTGAGCAGGGGGAAGCTAAGCTCCTAGGCCACAGAGGAGTCGATAGTCACCTGACGGTCACGCTCCTCAGCCCGGGGTCTTGACAAGTCTCAGGATAAATGTGGCAAGGCAAGAAATTGACCACCACCACTCTGGGCCTCCTCCACACCTTAGCTCCAGAAGGAGTGTGAGGGCTGGGCACGGCAGTGCTGGCCTTCATGGCATCAGCCCGTAAGGCCTGTGCCTAGAGTCCTCCTTTCTCCTGCCTCCATTTTTATTGAAGATTTTTTCATTTTATAAATGATAACATGAATACATTACCCTGGTCTTGAAAAAAAAAAAAATTTCAGCTAAGGCTAAAGTCCCCTTTGAAACCTCCCCTTCTGGCTGTTCTCAGTTTGTTGTGAGATACATACATATATATATATATACTCCCACAAAAAAAACGCTCTAGAGTGTTCTCTTTCCACCATAGGCACAGTGTAGGTCAGTCTTATAGAAATTTCTCTGGCAGGACATGGAGAAGCAGCTAATTATTTTCAACTGCATCACCATGCTGCAGCGTATGGATACACTAGCGGTGATTTGGCGGATGCCCTGCGGATGGACATTTAAGTTGTTCCGATGTGTTGCTAGTATGGAACACGCTGCGCTATGCACGTGACCCAGGGTGTCTCCGAGGGAACCGCCCACCTCTAGAAGCCTGAACCACTCCCGGTTTGCCAGATTCCCCGGGTGGTCTCCTTGCTGTAGGGGATGACGGGCTGAAGGACTTTTATTCACTGAACCTGTTATCAATAGAATTACAGGACTCCTGGGACCTCTCGGAGGAGCTGGGCTGGGTTTCCACGATGTGTTTCAAGGAATCTTAGGGTTCCAAGACAGGATGGGAGACAGGGAGGAGGTGAGCTGGTGAGAGGCCAGGGCGTCACCCCCACTCCAGCCAGAGCACTTGCACCTTTACCTGGTTTTCAATGAAATGACTCTTTCAAAAAATAATCTCACTTGTTTTAAAATTCAAAACGCTTTGATGTAGTCTGGCCCCTCAGCTGGCACAGGTGTTCCTTCTGTATCATGCCTGCTAGATCCCTTCCTGCTAATGCAGCCTCCAGCTGTGTTCTTCCTGCTGGCAGTCACGTGACCTGCACAGAGCTTCCAGCCGACAAACTCCAGAGAGTTCTCTGCGGGTACCACCCTTGTGCCATTGGGGTTGGCATTTTGGTATGTTCACTTTGACCACTCAGTCCACTCTCCCGGGTCCTGGGAACCAGGAACCCCCAGCTGTGTCCCCAGCAGCCCCTCCGCAGCCCGTCAAGCTGTCTGTGCACGTTTCCGTGGACCTTCTCAGGCTCACACATGGTGGCCTGATCCAGCGTTCCCAGATTTTCTTGAGCATCAGGGAGTTTGTTAAAATGCACAGTGCTGGGTCCTACTCCCAGAGTTTCTCACTGAGTACATTTGGGGAGAGCCCAGGAATGTGCATCTTTTAAAGCTTCCCGAGGGAAGCTGAGGCAGCAGATCCCGACACGTGCACTGCGGACGGCTGGCGGAGCAGTAACCCCCACCCCGCAGGCAGGCTGGGAGGGCTAGAAAGTCATTTGTTGTGCCCAAGGTTTTCTTGGACAGTGGGGCATTAATTAGAACCCATAGGAACCATCAATCTGAGCCTGGATTTCCCAAAGTGGGGTGCCTCACCTGCCAGGGAGCTTGTTTCAAACGCAGATGCCTGGGCCCCACCCCGCATCTGCTAGAGCTGAATCCCTGGAAGTGGGCCTGGGAATCTGCATTTTGGGCAAGTTCTCCAGGTGAGGTCACTGAGTCCAACTCCCTCCACACCCCTAAAAGAGGGAAAAGAGGATCAGAAAGTAAAAGTAACTTGCCCCGCGTCACAGTATACATTAGTGGCAGAAATGGTGCTTGCCCGAGTCCCCTCTCAGTCCAGTGCTCCATCCCTAGCACTTCTGAACAATCCAGCTGCCCTGGGATATGCCTCTGCTATGTCTGGAAGAGTTTCAATTTATAACCCAGTGGAAATGATCTGATTTGACCAAGTCACCGTGTGTGTGTGTGTGTGTGTGTGTGTGTGTGTGTGTGTGCGCGCGCGCGCGTGCGCGCGTGCGGGACTGGGGGGACAGGTTTTGGCCATGCATGCAAACATGCCTATCTCCACCCTCCCCTGCAGGCCTTGCAAAAAAGGTCAGACAGACAGACAGGACCAATGTGTACAAACAGAACCCCACTTTATTAGCAGTTAGTTCGAGATTGTACATTAATGGAGGAAGGTTCCCACCTTTAACACAACCCAAAACGGCTGGTTCGAGAGCCCTCACAGGCGAGCTGGGTAGCACCCCCTCTCCACCCCTTTCCCCACCCCCCACAAGGGAAGGAAACCCCTGCCTGCTCCCCTAGTGTGCCCCCCACCCTCTCCAGTCAGCCCTCTCCTCTCCCCAGGAAATGACATGAATTTCATGCACAAATTACAAAAGGAGCCCTCTTGCTGATGATAAAAGCTAGCACAGTCATAGAAAACCCTCTCCTCCCTCATTAGGGCCAGAAAGAGGAAGAAGAGCAGGAGGGATGAACTTCTTAGGATAACACACAGCCAGAGTCTCCCCCAAGCCCTTGGCATTGACCCCACATAAAGCCAATGCCCGTCCCTCGGGGGAACTAACACAATCTCTGGCCGTCTGAGCTGGCGAGAGCATCCAGCTCAGAGATGGCAAACCAGGGACCCAGCGCTGTCTTGAGGGCCTGGGGTGGGGGAGAGTTCTGGGCCCCCACCCTCACTTCAACTAGGGCAGAGCTGCTTCCTTCCTGCACGCGTGAAAACCCTGCTGCTGCCCCACCTGCTCGTTCCACAGATGGGGAGCAGAGGCCCTGGGAGGAAGATGGTCAGGCTGCTACTGAATGCACCCAGCGGGGAGATCTCACAGCTCCTGCCTCCGGCCACTGCTCTCCTCACATGGCAGCTGGGACAGGCCCTTCCCTGGTGCACCCCGGAGGCCCAGCTCTGCTCCAGTGCACAGACCACAGGCCTCCAGGAAGTGAGAACCCTGGGACCATAAAACAGAGAGAGAAATACTGTGTTTGGTGCCCTGTGGCCCATCCCCAGGGTCAAAGGGGGCAGCATAGGCACTCTCAAGCCAGCGACGTCGCCTTCCCAGCAGGTCCCAAGGCTGCCTGGCCCAGCCTCCTTCCAGAGAGCCCTCCGTCCCTCCCTCCCTTCCAGGCCCAGCGTGACGCTGCCTTCTCCAGGGAGCCTCCCTGGCCCTCCCCTGGGCTCCTGGAGCTCTACTGGCTCCTCTTGCTGGTTTGGCACTTGGTACAGGTGACAGTGGAGGCGCATCTTAGGCAGGAGTGAAGCTGTCAAGTCAACGCAAAAGGCAAAAACCCATGTAGCCTGAATCACCCTTGAAAACACAGGGGACCGAGGAAGTGGTTATGTGACACTATGAGGGAACAATCCCACAAATCCGGAATGTGGGACTTTGATGGGACAGCAGGCCCGTTGGTCTCAAAACGATGTCATTTAAAAACGCAAAGTGGGCAGAAGGAAGACTTTTCACCATTCGAGATTTAAAAAACACAGCTAGAAAACTGCAATGTGTGCACCTTGACCAGAGCCTGATTCCAAAGCCAGGTGAAAGTTATTTGGGGGACAGTGGGGGGAATTTGGATACGGCCTGGGTAGCAGTTGTTGTTAGGAAATGACTTGTTGTCTTGACTGCGAGGTTGGACCAATATGTGGGAAAACGCCTAACTCTCAGGAGATGCAGGCTGAAGCTTTGAGGGGTAAAGTCCCACGACCTTTGCAACATACTTTTAAACTAGGTCAGAAAAAATATATATATGTACAGAATGAGAGAGAAACAAATGTGACAAAATGTTAATAATTTTAAATCCAGAAGCTGGGTAGCAGAGTTCATAGTAAAATGTCCGGTAAAACACTTTTGGACTCGCTCTTCCCGTTAACAAGCCTGTGGGCACAACTCCGTGCGGGGACCACCAACCTCTGCGGGTCAGTCCAGCTTCCTCAGCTGGGCCCAAAAGCATCGACTGCTTGTATACAGGGGCTCGGAAAAGGCCCATCTTTAAGCTTCACATTCATCCTCTGAGTGGCAAGATGCTCACACCATGGAAGGTTCTAGAACCCAACAACTGAGGCGGCTGTAGGTGAGGCCTCCCACTTGCATCCTCCCAAGGCAAAGGCTCATGGAGGGGGCTGCAGAGTGGATGGTGGAGTCACGTGTACAACTGAAGCTAGTTCTCTATTTTTTTGGCCAAACGCCTACGGTGAATTTGTGGACATTAAAGACTGACCACGCTGCCCCACTCATCTCTGGTATTCTCTTCCCGCGAGGGGCGTCTGTGTCCCTAGTAGCTGAGAGCCCCTAGGGCAGCTTATCTCCCCCCTCACGACCAATACCTGCAGGTCCTGGCGACGTCTGGGCCTAGGGGGCCCTCAAGAAAGATCTGTTAGTGGGAAAGGGACGTAGCAGCAGCGCCCTAGACAGACGGATTTGGGACATGTGGCAAGTCTGGTCCCCAAGGCCCCTGAAGGGCCTGGGCAAAAATATCTCTCTGCTCTCACAGGATCCCAAACCTGCCCGCTCCTTCCTGAGGCCAGAGCACAGAGAAGAGCAGCTGCCTGCCCACGGAGGGCCAGCCCCAGGCCAGCCCGACTCTGCATTCCAAGCTCCGAGAGAAGGAAGCAGCCCCCGGGCCCAGAGGGAGGATTTCAGAACGCGGGAGCTGTAAGGTCTTCACGGCTCACAGAGCCAGACGCCCTCACTGACAGATAAGTAAAGCTGTCAAGTCAGCGCAAAAGGCAAAACCCACGTAGCCTGAATTACCCAGGGTTTGCACTACGGAAGTCGCCGCCCCCCTCCGGGAGTCTGGCTCCACGGTGCGGGCAAGCCTTCACGAGTGCACAAGTAGACATGCCGCCCTGTCCTCAGACACCCGCTCCCCGTCCCTGCTGGGCCAACAACGCCCAAGGCTCCCAGGCTTGTGGGCCCCCCCGAGAAGCGTGAGGGGGCACCGCTCTCTACACCATGAAACCACACGCAGCTGGTCCCCGCGAGTGTCCGACTTTCTTCTCCACCCCAGTGGAGAACTCAAGAAAAGGGAATCAGTTCAGAAGGGACCCAGGCACGTGGGCTGGGGCAGGACCTCCGAGGAGGGGAGAACACAGCAGTGCGCGTGCACACCTGGGGGTGGGAAGGCTCAAAGGCACCCTGGCTGGGAAGGAGTGGTTTGTCCCCATTTTCTGGAATGACCACGGTTGTGATTGAGGGAGGGACAGGAATCTGGCACAGAGCAGGGTCCCCAGAAGGGCTCAGAGGCAGTGTGGCATTGGAAGAAGAGCACTAGACTCAGAATCAGGGGCCTCGGGTTCAAGGCTTGGCCCTGCTCCCAGCCAGCTCCGTGACATCCGCCGAGCAGGCCAGCGCCCCTTGCTGGACCTGCTTCATACCCGTCGAAGGACCCTTCCAGCCCAAGATGCTAGAGTCTTCTGAACGAAACAGGCTCTCCAGAAAGTACTCCTGGGTGTCAATTCAAAGCTGAACTGGCAGTTGGAGGGGGCCGGGGAGAAGCACCCCAGCCTCAGTCACTTCACATTGTTAAGGGGGGAGAGGAGCAGACCCTAATCAGAAATCAGCCCAGAAATCCCACTGCCTACAGGGGCCGGGAGACAGTGCTGTGGGTGCCGGTGGGCACCCCAACTCCCAGAGCAGCTCCCAGCCTAGCACCATGTGAGGGAGAGGGGACGGGCCAGCTTTGGCCCCAGCTCTCCTACCCCAGCCCTGGCTGTTTCCTTTGGCCAAAATTTCCCCAGGGTCACTGGGCTTCGTGAAGCCAGATTTCCTGGAGAGAGTAGGTCTCACCACCTCCGTTCAGCCAGGGTAGGCCCAGGACAGCCATGGCACTGGGGAGAGCAAAGAGAGACCTCTCTGAGGGCACCTTCGTTCTGTCTCCTTGAGGCCCAGACACATGAAGACACACCCTCCCTCCCTTCCCTGTCATTCTCTAGCACTAAGATAGGACACCCCCGAGACTGGGGCCTACCACCATTTTGTACAACTGAATTAAAAACAAACCCAACCAAAAAAAATATAATATATATATATATATATATACACATTATATATATATATAAAAAACACAGTGCGACCCCAGCACCCAGGGTATAAACTCTGGCACCAAGAAAAAAAACAACAAAATATTAAAATACTGTAGCTTCTTAGTATTTGGGAGGTTAAGGGGGTCTCTGGAAACCCTCAGCCACAGGAAGCTGGGGCAAAGCAGTGGCTGGCGTCTCACCAGCTCTGCCCACGTCTGCCAGGAGCCGAGGCTGGGCGGGTGTGGGGGCGCGTCTGTACAGGGGAACACGTATACTGGCAGACTCCTGAACCGCCTCGGTCTTTTACCACAGGAAATACCACACACGTCATACCCCAGGGTGAAGAAGGGGTCCAGCCGAGGCCTGGGTCTCTGGGCCCAAATGGCATGGCAGTGCCCCAGGGCCCTGCAGGAGGACTTAGGGACTGGGTGGATACGGTAGGAACCAGAGATTCTTTCCCCAAAAAGGGAAGGTGAGATGTGACGTATGAACCAGATGTGGAGGTTCAGAGTTCTCTCGAGGTGGCCACCCTCACATCCAGCCTAGTGACTGACCCTGCGTATCCAGCTGACCCCTTTGAAGAGCCTGGCTCGAAACAAGTCAGGGAAGTGTCCAGTCTCTCTCCCTGGTTTGGCAAAAGGCCCAGCTGGGCTCTTCTCCCTTATTGTCAGAGGACAGGGAAAACATGGCAGCTACTACTGAGGGATGCCCTGCCGGAGCGGGGAGTGATGGGACGAAGGAGAGGGGGTGGCTGGGAGAACACAGTGAGGAACAGAAAAGAGAGTCTGTGGACTCCCCCTACCAGGAAGTGGCCGTCCACCAACAGGAAGTGGCTGTCCACCAACAGAAAGTGGCCATCCACCAACAGGAAATGGGCATCCACCAACAGGAAGTGGCCTCCCCAGGAAAGGCTGTGAGCAGAATGGACCTCCGGTGGTTGGGAGGTCCTGTTGGCCACAGACCCAGCAGTGGGTGTTCTGAGGCGCTTGTGGACCTGCCTGGGCTCTTCTCCTGGCCCCACGTGGGCCTCAGCAGAGTATTACTCATGAGTGCTTGGCCGGCCCCCGCCTGCTCCCCACTCCGCAGGTCAGTCTGGCTCAGCGTGCGGCGGGACGTCCCTGCCATCACAAACATTCGGTCTGGCTGTGGTGGCCACGGCTACCTGGTGTTCTGAAGGTCCTCCCGCAGCCAGGTGGGCAGTGTCTGGCCCATCTTGTACAGCAGCTTGGAAAGCTCGATGTTATGGTCCCGGTAATAGTCCTTCAGGAAGGCTCGGGACTGTAACGGGAAGGAAAGCTCAGATCTCAGTGACGTGCTGACTCGAGAGTGACCCCCTCTTTCAAACCACCACTCTGTTGGCACCATCCCATACACCTCTTAATCATTCACAATTGTCTTCTAAATGGTGGCTTCCAACAGAAAACTCCTGTATAGTAGGAGCACCAAGATATAGCTCACAAGGTCAAAATTCTTGTGACAGGAAGAGAGAGAATTAATCAAAACCAGAGGCAAACGGGAAAAGGGAAACACCACAAGATTCACAGTCTGTGACCCTTCCCCTGTTTTTGCACATGCTGTTCTGTCCTCAAGAACGGCCTATCCTCCCATTCCATGGGTCCAAATTCTATGCGACGAATCCCATCCTTCCAGGCCCAACTCCGGACACTGCCACCCTCCTTTGGGAAGCCTTCTTTACCTCTCCCAGCTTCAAGTGACATCCCCTTGCTCTCAATTCCCAGAGCACTCGTGTGCCCCGCTCTTACTTCCCGGAGCACTCTCTGCCTTGTATTCTGTCGTACTCAGGCACGTGTGACTCCCCTGCCAGACTAGGAGTTCCTTGAAGGCAGAGACCATGTCTGACATCCTCACGACCCCCTTCTACGACCAGCCCACTGCGCTCCAGCCTGGGAGGCAGAGCGAGACCCTATCTCTAAAAAAACAAAACACTGACTCAAACTGTACAAAAGCAATACATGTAACCAAAATGTGTATACCCCTGTAATATTCTGAAATTAAAAAAAAAAAAAAAAGCCCACAACACTCAGCTTTTAGTCGAAGGTAATAAATACTTGTTTGACTAAATCAATTCTGACCCGCCATGTCCCAGCCCATATTAGAATACTGTCCAAGAAAAGGCTCCTCCCATTCAGAGACCCCTTCCGCTCATCCAGCTGCCACAGGTAGTACGTCCACCACTTACATCCGAGTCCATCTCTGGGTATTTCCGGCCCTTGCTTTTGCCCAGACACTTGGTTTTTCCTCCTTCGAGCAGTTGGCACCAAAATCCTTTCTTTGGATCAAACCTGTGGGGCGGTGGGGAGAGGGAAGCCTCTGGATGAGAGCTGGCCCAGCCCATCCTCTTCCCACCTTAAGGCAATGCTCGTGCACCCCAAAAATGGCAGAGCCCAGTTCAGGGAATCTACTCCCCCACGCACACTCTTGCACCATGCTCATCGGGTGGGCTACTCTTTGCCGTCTGTTGGCCCACACTCTTCCCCGGGCTACACCCAGCACACCTGCCCTTCCTCCCAGCAAAGGGCATCTCACATACTCTGAGCCTTCTCTGGGCTGTGCCGCCTTCTCTGATAGGAAGTGAACACTTTCCTATCCCTCATTATTCTGGGAAATCTTTTCCGAGCAGTCTCTAATTCAGTGGTAAGCAACTTTTTTTTTTTTTTAACCAAGAAGACTTCTTTACCCCTCCCAGCTTCAAGTGACAACAGGGGAGAAAAAAAGCTCAGTGAAAGTTCTTTTGCTTTTTAATAAATTGCATTTTTATCAAGAAATGCAATATCTGTCTTTTTTTTATTTTTTTGGAAACAGTCTCATTCTGTTCCCCAGGCTGGAGTGCCATGGTGTCAGCCTAGCTCACAGCAACCTCAAATTCTTGGGCTTAAGCAATCCTCCTGCCTCAGCCTCCTAAGTAGCTGGGACTACAGGCATGCACCACCATACCCGGCTAATTTTTTTTATTTTTAGTAGAGACGGGGTCTCACTCTTGCTCAGGCTGGTCTTGAATTCCTGAGCTCAAGCCATCCTCCCACCTCAGCCTCCCAGAGTGCTAGGATTACAGGCATCAGTCACTGAGCCCGGCTAAGAAATGCAATATCGGCAGCTGCACTTAAGCATGCCTATCACTTGAGAGTTTCATTTTTTGGAGTAACTTTCAGAAATGACAGAGCAAGACTGCCTTCCGTATCCAACATCGTGCTACCTTCAAAGGCATTTTGGGGATATGAGATCTGAAGCTGTCACAGGAGGGGAGGCATATTGGTATCAGAATCTAGCCCAGATCAGGAGCCATTAAGACACCCTTGAGCATGAGGACGTCAGGAAAACAGAATTCACAATCTGGCAGGTGAAAGAGATACGGATTTCTGAATGGGTCACAGGACAGGCATAGATGATGATGACGACAATGACAAAGATAATAGCAGCCACCATTTACTGAGCACTTAGTACATGCCAGGCACGGAGCTAAGAGCTTCACATGCATGCTTTAATTCAATTCAGTGACCCTCCAGAGATAGGAATTATTATCTTACCCTCATTTACAGATGAGGACAGTGAAGCTGGAAAGGCTAAGGAAATGGATCTGGGAGCCTAGCCCAGGCATCCCTGACACCATGGCCACACCCTTGGCAGGTGTCCCTTTCTGCCTCAAGGTGCAGGACTGATTTCTTTCCCTTCTCCACCTTCGACTTCCACGACAGTGAGAAAGGAAGGTTGTTACTGCAAGGTCTTCCCAAGAACGGAGTCAGGAGGGTGACTTCATTCCTCCTTCTCTTGAGGCCCCTTGCCCGGCCTCGCCTGGGACACAGCACTGGAGGGCAGCCTCTCCCAGCCCTGGGCCCCTGCGACGTGGGCGGCACTTGCGCATCATGGGAGGACATTGTCAGTGCGCTTGTACCAGGTTCTGAGTGAATGAGATTATCGGCCACAACAATTACATGTGTGGTTTCCTTTTCCTGAAATTATATTTTAAGTCAAAATCTAACACTAACAAAGCCTGTGGGAATCGGGGCTGCTCATTGCTGGTCTAACTTATTTAGATAAAACACTCTAAAAATGTTTAGCCCAGACTGAAGAGAACACCCCAGGGCAGAGTAGGACAGATTAATTATCTCCTTTTTTCTTAAGTTGATACCTTTATTAATATGACTTATGTCATATTAATAAAATTTCGCACTTGCTAATGAACCTGTGTCTTTCCCATAACTATTCGAGCCTTTGGCTTTCTGGCCCAGGTGTCTGATCATGGAAATTGCCCTGCTGAAACGCCAAGACAACACTCACGCCAAAGTTTTGTGGTAGTCAATGGTGTTGGTCACCCCAAGGAACTTCTGCACTGTGTCCATCACTTTGGCAGGTTCTGTTCGCAGCAGTTTGCCATCCAAGACCAGAATCTGGAAAGAAGGAAAAAGAGGAAGGTGATCTGGACCTCCTTCCACTCTAGCAGCAAACAGGGACAGCAGCCACAGCAGCAGGAACAGCCCTGCTTACAAACTTGGGACCCTGCACTCTCTAGAATCTGCTTCTTCCTCTGCGGCTGGATAACAGCCATCTCCAAGCCTCAGTCCTCTGTGGTCTAACGCCCTGCCCGCTTCCCCTGCCCGATGTCATCCTCTCTTAGAATTTAAGCTATCGCCAAAACCCTGCCTACCCCTCCTAGCCACACATCTCTCTTCCAGCCTCTCTCCGAGCTTCAGCCCTGCATGTCTCCTGCTCAGACGCTCCAAGTGTTTCCCTGAAAGGCCTCATGTGATCTAGCCCCTGCCTACCCCTCCAACCAGGCTCTCTCTCCCAGTCTCCTCGCTCCCAGCTGCCCGTTCCAGGGATTTCTGGTCCCCTTAGGGCTCCAGAGCCTATGGTGATGGGACGTGGGCTTGGGGAGTTCCCATGGATCAACCTAGGGGTAAACGGGGCTAAAACCTTTTTAGAGACCCAAAGGTCTAAGTCTCCAGTGAGGGCATTTGTAGCCCCAAGACTGGTGAGAGAGATTCTGGGTTTTCTACTAGCTACAACAAGCCAGCACTGTGATTGCCTCCCAAGGGGCAGGGACAGGCAGCTACCTGGTTGGCGTGAAAGGCGCTGAGCCAGCGCTCAATGTGGGTGGCGTACCAGCCGGGGACCAAGCAGCGGTTCTGGAGGGCGCGCAGCTTTGAGGACGCATCAGGGCCAGCCGTGATCACCTCATGGAAGGTGTACTTCAGGGCCACTGGGTCGTCATGGGCCCGCTGGTGCTGCAGGCAAGGGGAGAAGGTCGGCATGTCACGTGGAAGGCACAAAGGAAGCGGTCTTTGTGAGACACCGTGAGGTAGACAGACCCTGGGCTGGAACCAGGAGCTCTGGGCTCAAGTCCTGGCTCTGCCTCTCTGCTGTCTGCCCTCAGGGAAGCCACTGGCCCCCTTTCCCCATCTCTGCAAGACAGGAGTTGGACCAAATCAGGGCTTACAATAAACATCTGTCATTTGTACCCCACCTCTGTGTTTTCTGCCATATCCAAAAACCACTTGCATGTGCCAATGTCCACATAATTCTCTTTACGCTGACTCACCTTTTTCATAAAACTTTATTTCAAAAGAAAGCTCAATATCATCTCCATAAATAGAAAACTAGGATCAGTTATCACATATAGAACACAACCATTCATAAATGCAGAAAAACAAAGCAATGTCTCGAACTCCAGCGAGATACAAATGTCCGCTACAGGCCCTGAACCCAAAGCCTGTACTCTATTTATTGAAAACAGAGCTTAGCAGTGTTAGAAAGGAAAAAAGAGCCACTTGAACCAAACTGAGCACTTTTCCTTTCTGAAATCAGAAGGATTGGGAAAGAACTGTAAACGGGAAAATGCTAAGTCCGAACCCCCTAAACTAATGCCACGGGTCATCAGAGTCTGCAGAATTCTCAAAGTCCAGAGTTTGGGCAACCCCCTCACCAGCCAGCCCCCTCCACTGAGGAGCCCACACAGCCCAGGGCAGGGGCCACAATGGTGCACAGCAGCCTCCTCCTAATCCTGACCTCCTTCTGAGACAGGCCACCACCATCCTTCCAGCACCTTCCTACACCCTCCTGGTGGGAGCTAGTCTCTTCTCCTTATCTCCCTCACCCCTCTTGACCGTGGACAGAAGAAAGAATAGGGTCTTAGATTTAGAAGACCTGGATTCACAATGCCACCACGTGAAATTTGCTGCATGTTGATTTTCTCATCTGTGAGAAGGGGACACGCACAAACCACCCCAGCAGGTAGCTCTCTGCTCACTGCCAGGGGGTGGGGGCACACGGCACCGCAGAAGAGAAATGCCCTGTGCGTGTTTCTGAGCTTTTTCCCTCTAAAGAAAAGGCCTCAGGGCATAAACAGAAGCCCTGGGGTGTAAGAGGAAGCGAGAGCTTCCCCATCAGGCTCCAGGAGTGTCAGGACGGGAGAGAGAGTCCTGTGGGACCGGGAGGAAAGAGCTTCTGCACCTGCCTCCTGCCAGCACTGCGGGGCCCACGGTGACGCCCCAGAAGGAGAGCCACTGAAGTACCCAAGTGAAGAGGCCCAAAGTGGGGCAGGGAGCTACCAGAAGTGGCCAGGCCTGAAGGGGCCTTCCTAACCAGGAGAGGGGGCACCTCCCAGTAACCGTGGGCTAAAGCCCAGGTGCCCCCAACACCAGGAAGACGCCCAGTCTGCTGGGTTGATGAGGACGGTCAGGACTTTGGCCTTGGACAACAGGGCAGCTGCCTGCTAGGGCGCCACTTCTGAATCAAAATACTCGGCAGTGGGGCATAATCCCAGGAAGATTGACAGCCAGGCGACGGACTCGCTCCCAGCCCCACTAAAAGCCTGACAGTGTTTAAGCCCAGTGGGCTGGCACTCAGAGTAAATTAACTTAGGTCATAGAAATTAAAGAAAGTTCTGCTTCTTGTGTGTCTCAAGTAGGGACTAGGAGTCATACCTCTAGCATGTACCGCAGTCCAGGTAACCCCTTACCTGATCAGGCGTTTGCATCCTCCACTAAGATAGCGGGTCCTATGTCCCGTTCCCCGAGCTCCCCCCCACCGCACCCCACCCCAGCGTGCAGCAAGGAAGCTGTAGTCAGCATGAGCCCAGACCGCAGTTTACCAAATCTGCGCTTCCCCAAGGTTCCCCCAGACCCCACCTCCCGTCAGTGCCAGAATCAGGGCGGGACCACACGTGAAGCTTGGGGGGCAGGGTGGTTAACTGGCGGCTGGCTTTTGACATCAATTTCTTCTGTGTCCTCTACCAGGCTAGAAGCGCCATGGAGGTGGGACTCTGTTCTTACCACCACCACATTCCAGGTGCCTCATGCAGAGCCCCAATACGGTAGGTGCTTAATAAATATTTGTTAAGTGAATGAGTAACTGAGTGTCAGACAAAGCCACGCATCCTCCACTCAGAGAGACCACCCCAGCCCCACTCACCTGGTACCAGGAATAGGCCCGGTCCGCTGGGTTGATGAGGATGGTCAGGACCTTGGCCTTGGGCAAAAGGGCTGCTGCCCGCCGGGGCGCCACTTCGGAATCGAAGTAGTTGGCGCTTTTCTCAAAGTAGAAGTCGGAGGTGGTGTTGGAAGGGATAGGGAAGAACTCCATGTACCTGCAGGAAGCCCAGAGAGTGGGGCTCACAGGCAAGACTCATGAGGAAGGGGCCTGGGGAACACAGCATGAGAGGGTGACGGTCGCTGCCGGTAGAGCTTCCTCAGAAAGCAAGCGGGGCACACTGCTCCCAATCCAACAAGGACTCACTCTGGCAGGGATGCTAGAGGGGAATGGCCACTGGGCAGTCTCCCTGTTCCAAATCCGTTCCTTTGCAGGGGCCGTTGAGGGGTCTGGAGGGTCTGAAGACTCATAGGTGTGCCACAGGCTGCAGGGCACGGGAAGGGGGGTTGTCATTCAGTCCTAAACCCCGGATCCTGCCCCCTACCCTCATGCTCCTGCAGCTGCGTGGACAGGGTTCTAACTCTCTCTGCCTCCAGGGGGCGCGCTGGGCCTTAGAGCGGCTCTGTGGCTGGCTGACCCGGGAGGGCCAGCTCAGGGAAGAGGGAGGCCCCCTTCTCCTGTCAGAGGGTGGAGCTTCTTTCCTGGCCTGGGATGGCACTTTCTAGGCTGTCACTGTGGACCAGGAGACAAGAGGGGGTCACCTACTGCCACCCATATCCCCTCCCCAGCCTGCCGTGGTGAGCACAGCTTTCCAGACTAAGGCCCATACCCGACCTGGAGCGACAGGTGGGGTACCGGCAGTAGTACCCTCTGGATTAAAGACCCTCTGAAAACAAAAACACTCTAGACCCTCCCGAGGGCACCTATTTATGCAAAATTTGGGTACAACTTCGGGGGGTTTGTGGGAAGCAAAGCCCACCCTAGTTGAGGATGTGGGATCCCTCCTCTATCCTGTGAAACAGAGTTTCCCCAGGGTGTCCCCAAGGATCCCCTTTATCAGAGTCACCTGGGGGCTTGTTAAATTCCTGTGTCCCAACTTAGACCTACCTACAAAATCAAAACCTCAGGAATGGGGCCAGGGAATCACACTCTCTCTCATCTTTCTGAATTGTCTTTGCAAGTCCACGATCTTTCGCGTGGAATATCTAAACTGAGAAAACTCCAAAAACAGAAGCTTTGCTTCCTAAGTTTGTAGCAAAGCCATTTGGCAGCAAAACCTGCCGTATTAATATCTTACTTAGTGTAAATATTCACACACTTTGCTACAGACATACTAAGGTATTTGCTAATGGGTGCTGTCCCAGGCGCTGCTGAAGATGCTGCTAAATATATGGTTTCATACCGTATCACCTGTCTAAAATCTGAAAAATGTTGACTTCCAATAATACACCTGGGCACAACGGGTTTTAGACAGGAGATTGTGGACACATTAGAGATACAGATGGATGGATACATAGATAGATACACAGGCAGACAGACAGACAGATGGATGGAAAGACAGATAAAAGAGAAATACACACAGAAAAATACCAAAAAACAAACAAATAGAAGGCCCATAATCTCTCCACCCAGGTAACCCACTGACATAAAATAAATAAATAATGACAAGATATGCACAAGATTTAAAAAGGCAAATGGTAGAGAAAGATGCGAGCTGAAAAGCTGGAGAGGAAAGCCATCTCTGCACTGGCCCCCACACCCTTAAGGTAACCTCTGCTGACAGGTTCTGGTGGAAAGCCACCATTTTCACCTCCTCCCTAGATGACACCTTAAGGCCAGCGAGCTGCCTCTGAGGGACCCACCAGGACACCTGCTCCACCACCAGCCACATGCAGGATACATGCAGCAGGAAGGGCCAGCTCACACGATGGGAAGGGTCAGACATTTGTACTTTAGCCCCTGCTCTGTCCCCAGCAGACCTGGGGACCTTGCGCAAGTCCTTCCCACTCCTCCCCTGGGACTCAGGATGTTTCTATGCAAGAAAGGGAGGAGTGGACTCAGACTGCAGCAGTCTCTGGCCCCAGGTGACAAGGCAAAGGTGCAAAGGGCTTCCTCCTCAAGTGTCCTATCTGTGACAATGCTCTCATGCCATGACTCAGGGTCACCGTGCTTTGTCCCTGTTTACAAGAACTTCAGCTGCGAGTGAGTAAGCACCAGCTGCTTCCTGCTGTGGCCACAGCCGGCCCCCTGGGAAGGCTCCATGATGGCCTTCCCATCCTGCTAATGGACAGAAAGGCCCACTCACCAGTCGATGCCTTTGTGATAGTTGTGGCCGTTAAAAAACTGGATCTCCTCAAAGGTCTCTGAGCTGGGGTAGTTGCTGCTTAGGTCCGGGTGCATGCCCAGGAACAGGTAGAGAGCTGTGGTGCCTATGGGGAGGGGAGGTGGCTGAGACCCAGTGCCCAGCTCCCAACGAAAAGATGGAATCTGGGTTCTGGGCCTAGCTCTCCATTATCCACTAGGAGATCCTGGGAAAGTTCTTTCCCTTCTCTGGGTCTTAGTTTCATCATCCATATAACAAAGGAACTATACTAAATCCAGCATGGCAAACACATAGCATGCATGTGAACACCCTAACTCCTGTACCCACTGCAGACATCACTAATCATCACAGCATTCTTCATCACTAAACAAGGACTGGGCTTCCAAATCCTTCTCACCACCGTACTCCACAGCCATGCCCCACTGATTGCTGTCTCCCCAGAATCCCTGAACTAGATGCTTTCTGGTGGTCCTTTCCAGCTCTGAACCTCTGTCCTCTCTGGCCCTTGGGAGGAGCTTGGGGAAAACAGAGCTCATAACCCTCCAATTCTGTTAATGTGAAATTCTTGAAGACCTAAGAAATCTAGCTCCAATGTCTCCTATTTTGGGTGTTTCCCCGCCCATGCTCCTTACCCTACCTCCTCCTTGGGGAGTTCATTCATTCCCTGTGGTGTGAAGAGGGCCCAAAAGAGAAAGAGGCTATAGAGTTTGGCAATTGAAAGTATAAGCTTTGGGGTCACAGAGACTAGGGTTCAAGACCTGGAACTGCCATTACCTAACTAAATGTGTTAAGGGAAGTCACTTAACTTCTCTGAGCCTTGAGTTTCTTGGCTATAAAATGGGAGTACCCATTTGTGCCTTGCAGGGTTGTGCAGATGGCCAATACTTCTTCCTGCACCTCTGGCAGACATGACTAGTTGATCATAGCACTCTTTGCACTGAATTACTTTTGTCTGGCACTGCTCAAACTTGCAGAGCAGCTGATCTGGGCTTCTCTGCCTAGACTCAGAGACTCCCAGGAGGACACAGGGAAAGCTCCCTGGGGTTGCAATTCAGGACGAATAGGAGAGTTCCATGCCCACCCTCTACCCCCTTCCCACCTCCATATTGAAAGGCGGTTCACCCCAACTTCACTCCTACTTCCTGGGAAAGAGGGAGCAGATTACTGGGGAGTGGGCGAGGGTGAGGTGCTCTCCAGCACTCTGTGGCTGAGACAGCAGGCAGTGAGGGGAGTTGGGAAGTTGGGCCAGGAACAAGAGACTTACCTGTTTTCTGGGGACCGATGATGAGGAGCTTCGGGAAACGGTCACAAGTCTTCTCCTTGGACCAGATGTCTTTGTGGCGTTTGTCCTCACAGGGATCCTAACACAACATGGAAGGGAAGTGAGGACCCCCAAGAACCCAGTGGATGGACGCCCACTGCACACAGATATGTGGCTCCGACAGCCCTGACAGGCATAATACCTACATGTGTCCTTGTCACGGCCCCACCTCCAGACGCTGAGTGGCTGACATGTCCCCCAAAGAGTCTGGAAAAATACCCAGCCCTATGCTTGACACATAATAGGAACTCATGAGCACTTGTTGAATTTAACTGAACAAGTTGCATCTGAACCAGGGGTCTGCACACTTTTCCTATAGAGCTTAGTAAATCTTTTAGCAAAAGTTCAATAAATATTTTAGGCTTTGGCTACTATCCAGTTTCTATTGCAACCACCCAGCTCTGCTATTGTAACATGAAAGCAGCCATAGCCAGTACATGCAAGAAGGAGCGTGGCTGTGTTCCAATAAACCTTTATTTACAAAAACAGACCACAGCCTGGATTTAGCTTGTAAGTCGTGGTTTGTGGATCCTTGGTCTGAACTGTGAGACCAATTCCACCTTCTGCTTCCAGTTTTTAACAGTCCCTAGGCGCAGACTTTCCCAAGAACTATCTCTAAACCTTCCCATCAGTCCCCTTCCCAATAGCTCAGAGCCTGCTGGAGTTAGAAGGGGGCAAAAGTGATTATCGAAGCGTCTAACGGAGGCAGGGCAGTCGCTTTCTACATGTCACCTACAGTGCGTTCATTCAGTTTTTTAAGACTGTTTTCCCCCAAGGCTGTGCATGAGTGTGCATGCATGCAGGTCTGTGTGGGGAGGTGTGTACACGTATATACATGTACACATATGTTTGCACAGGAGCCAGTGTGCCCACATTGGTGAGCAAATGTGCCCCTGAGTTTACATTCAAGAGAGAGTGTGGGTGCAGGGGCCGAGCCTTGAGCCCGTGCCTGGATCACGTGCCTGTGAGCAGTGGGCATTCCATCCCAGCTGCAAGGTGCCCAGGCTGCCCGGCCCCCCACCTGCCAGAGCGGGTCCTTCTCCTCAGAGAAGATCTGGAAGTACTTCTGGGCCAGCTGCACGGGGGGCAGCGTCTGCAGCCGGAGGTTGGTCCAGGAGTGCAGGAAGCGCACCAGGTGCTTGAAGGTGTACAGGCCCAGGCGGTCGTTCCCGTAGTTGGACAGGTGTGTCATGAAGATGCTGATCTGCTCCAGGGGAGGGGGGAGGGGAGGAGGGAGGCAGGGGCTGGTCAGCATCTGAGCCACCCTCACCCCACCTCTGACCCTTCTGACCCTACCTCAGCATGCAGGGCTGCCCAATGACCAGGGCAAGTTATCCTGGGGCCACCAACAAACTCTCTGTATGACCCTGGACTGGACATAGCCAGCTGTGAACCCAGAAATGGGATGCGGACCTGATGTGGGAGCTATTTGTGCTTTGTTTTGTAAATCGGGGGGTGGGGTGGGGCAGGAAAGGGAACATGCACAAAAATGCAAACATTTCTGTATTAAAGTTAAAAAAGCAAGCTCAGATTCTTTAGCCAAGGTCACACGGCAGGGGCAGGACATGAGCACGGCTGGGGAGAGCAGGTCTCCCAACTGTCAGGCCCTCCCTCATGCCTCTCTGCCCTTTCCCGGCTCCGGAAAGCCTGCATCGGCCGCAGACGGGCTGCCCAGCTGCGCCCCGCACCACCAGCCACGCCGTGGAGCACTCACAGGATTGAGGAGCACGGTGAGGAAGAGTTCGCCCCCATTGATGATCTTGTCCAGCTCGCTGGAGCCACCAGGGTACTCGTTGTAGAAGATGGTGTGTGTGAAGAGGCCGCAGGTCTGCCTCGGGAGGACCTGGGGACGGGGCGGGCAAGAGGAGCTATGGCGTCTCCTGGCGTGGACGGTGGCGGGAGGACCCTTCCTCAGGAGAAGGGCCAGGGTGTCTCCTCAGAAGGCAGACTCCGCGTGGCCGCACGGCCCCGAGACTCTCCGCAGCCTTCGACATTCCCCCAAGCGAGCCACAGGCCCTTGCTACTTTGCCAGCTTCACTGCTATGCTCTGCACAAAATGAGCAGGCCCCAGGGCAACAGAGTGGGAATGTTTCTGGAAACTTGGACCGTTTGCAGCAAGGATCCCTGGTCCTCTCTAAAGCAGCTCCTGGGTGCGCCCTACAAGCCCCCTCGCAGCATTCGAACCTCGCTGTCGGCCTTGTGGTCACGCTCCGGGTTAGCGTTTGTTGTCTGTCTTCCCTCATGAAACCGTGGGCTCCAAGGGAGCAGGGAACACTCCTGCCTTGTCACCACCTCATCCCCGGAGCTCACACGAGTGCCCATTACTGATGAGGTCAGTGGGGGAGGGGGTGGATGAAGGCACAAACCTGGCCTTCCCACAGCTGCCCACCCAGCCGAGGACAACTCACCCTTCCAGCGCCTCGGGCTAAAACCCCTAAAGTCATGCTCGACTCCTCTCTCTCCCCCACAGCCTGTCTCCCACTCATCTAACTCCTCGGCTCTAACCGTTCCAAGTCCGGAACGTGACCACGCCCCGACGCTGTGCCCCGGGTCCAACTGCAGTGCTTCCTAACTGGTCCCCTGCTTCAACTTTCATCCCCAGCAGTCTCTGCTCCACCCAACAGCCAGAAGGATAGAAGTCCTTTTAAAAGACCAGTCAGATCATGCTCCATTCAAAACCTTCCCATCTCAGACTAAAAGATGAAGTCCATCCACTGGCTGGCCTCACATGGCCCTAACAATCTGGCACATCATCCCTCTGTCCTCAGCTACCCACCTCCCCTCACTTGCTGCCCCCCAGCCATACTGACCTCCTAATTGCCCTTGAACACACCCAGGACAGCCTGCCTCAGGGCCTTTGCACTTGCTGTTTTCACTGTCTTGAATGCTCTTCCTTATATAGCAGTGTGGCTCATTCCCACAAAGGCCTTCCTAACCACCTTATTTAAAATAGCTTCTCCTGGCTGGATGTGGTTGCCCATCCCTGTAATCCCAGCACTTTGGGAGGCCAAGGTGGGAGGATCACTTGAGGACAGGTGTTCGAGGCTGCAGTGAGCTATGATTACATCACTGTTCTCCAACCTAAGTGACAGAGCGAGACCCTGCTTCTAAAAAACACAAAACAGCCCCTCCTCTTCCCCCTCCTCTCCCCCCATAGTCCTTATTCTCCTTTCCTGTTGACTTTTCCTCATGGCACTTATCACCACCTGACCATACTTTATGCATGCATGAGCACACTGTGTCTCCTGCCCTAGCATGTCAGGTCTGCGGGGGCAGGGAGTTTCTCAGTTTTGCATACTTCTGCGTCCCCAGTGCCTAGCGAGTGGACAGATGCACAGTAGCAGCTCAAGAAGCATCTTTAAATGAGCAAACAAATGAATGCAGCAGAGCCCTGTGCCGCGTCCGCATCAGAAACCCCTTTCAAGAGTGCTCGCTCCTTGATCCCGTCAGGAAAGCTTCGAAGGAGCTCATGAAAGGGGCCGGACTGGCAGCCTTCCTTCCCTGGGGCAGAGAGCCGCAGATGCCAGGGGAGGCAGCAGAAACTGGTGTGCAGCCCCTAAGCCGCACGTCCCAGGACAGTGCGTGGGCGCACATATACACAGGCGCACACGCGTGCACTGGACAGGCTGTGCCCTCCGTCCTCCCATCTCCCGGGCTGCCGGGGGCCCGCTCACCATGATGCCGTTGTGGATGAAGCCGCGGCGGTAGCGGGCTGGCTTCAGGTGGGGGTACTCCTCCGTGCTGGTCACACGGATGCTCCACACCTGCTTCCAGGCCTCGTACAGCTGAACGTGCACGGGGTACACGCCCGAGTGGTGGGGCGCCACCGCGTAGCCCATGTCCGTGGGAATGCCGTGCTCCTGGGGAGAGGACGACCAGGGCAGGATGAGCCTGGGGGCCCTTCCCCCTGGGCCTTATTCCCCCTTGTAGAATGGGAGAGAGAAATCAGAGGCCAGAGGGCAGGGCAGCCCTCACGGTATGGACGAGGAAGCTGAGGCCCGGGAGGGAAGGGGGTGTGCCCAGAATCTCAGAGTGAGTGACCGGCAGAGCTGGGACTAGAACCCAGGTCTCCTGCCTCTTGGTCCAGTGCACGTGCCCTCCAGCGCAGAGGACTCAAGCACCCTGTAGCGAGGGAAAAGGACGGGGCCTCTTCCTGTCTCTTCTTGCCTCCACTTGGCTGGGGGCCCCGGCTAGCCTACCTGGCACCCGGGGCTCAGTCCCTCCTCATGGAGCACCTCTTCCAGCTTTCCGGAGCCTCCTGCCCTAGTAAGAGCTTGGGCTCAGGAAACAACCAGGCCTGGGTTTAAGTCCTGCCTGGACCTCTCAGGACTGGTGTGACCCCCGCTGAGCCTCGGTTTCTGCTCTGTAAAGTGGGGCTATTCTCTGGAGGCTTGGAGGAGACAATGGCTACAAATGCAGCTCGCCCTGGGCCCTGGCACAGAGATGTTAGCAAAACTCCGTCAGAGCAAGCTGCGAAGGCAGTGAGAGGCCGGCAGTCCAGCCCCCCAGCCCAGCCCCTAGCCCGCCCGGCTCTGCCCTGTAGGGAATCTTACTCACGACAGCGAACTTCTTGTTCAGGGCCATCTGCTCGGCCAGCACAGACTGGTTGTGGAAAAGGTGGGGCTGCATGTGGCTCCACATGTGGGGGAACCACCAGAACTCCTTCACGTATGACAGCAGCAGGTCGTCCCCAGCATCCTCTGCATCGGTACCTGCAGCCCGGCACAGGCAGCTCAGCCCGGCCCACCAGCCACGAGGCCCTCCGACCTGGGGCTGTGCCCGGGCAGGGGAGCACATGGCCACAGCCACCGAGGAGCCGCCTGGAGTGGCAGCTCTGAGCCACAGCACGGGAGCAGACAGAGCCCCAGTCCAGAGCCCCGAATTCTGGTCTGGAACGTGCCCTTGACTCAATGAGGGACCTTGGCCAAGACCTTCTCCTCTCTGGGCCCTTGGGCCCCATCTGTGCAACATGGGGTTCAGGGTCGATGATCTCAACAGTTTCTCCCACCTCTGATATGCCTGCTCTGATCTTATTCCAGTGACCCAACCTGGGCCGTTTGTCCTCTGCCTGATTTGTGGCAGCTCTTCGTACACATACAGGATGCTTAGCCCTCTGCCGCATTTGTGTTACCACAATCACCTCTGATGTGCTGCGGGTCACGGATATATAATGCAGACAGACCAACGCAGACTCGCTCCTATCTGGCTCTGGGGCTCTGCTGCACATCTCCCTCCTCTGAATTGTTCACTGATACAGTTTTGCCTGGAATTCGAGAGAGGCTGCCCTCACTGCGGCCTGAGCAGTAGAAACGGCCACTGCAGATGACCCGCTCGGGGATTGTTCCCTCTTGCACAGTCCCTGAAGGCAGCAGGTGAGGAAGCTGAGAGCCCGAAAGAGGAAGTAAGGTGTGAACCAAGCAACCCACAGCCCTCGACCTCAACCCTACGGCTCTAAAATAAATTCAGGACACTTGTCATCCCGGAGTGGGTAGAAGTACAAGGCATTTCCACTTCCTATGTTCTATATTTCTGTAATGTTCTCAAAATTCAGCCAGTTTCTTTTATAAGAAGAAGGAATACAAATAATTTTAAAAGGTGGGCGGTGAGGAACAGACAGGAGGGAGAAGGTGCCCCATCCAGGGCAGCACAGCCTGGAAGGCCAGGGAGGGATGAGCGGAAACCCCTGTTGCTGCTGCAGCTGCAGCTGTCCCCAGATGGCCTCTGCCTGGGGCTGTGAGTGCCCTCGTGGGCTGTTGGCTCAGGAGGCCCACGTGCTACCCTCGTGGCACGGTGCTTTGAGGAGTCCGTGGGAGTTGCTAGCGAGGGCAAGGGCAGGCCCACTTACCTGTGTGGAAGAATTTCCCTGAGTAGCCCAGGTTGAAGGTGAAGTTCGGGATGTGTGTGCGCAGCTCGCTCTGCGTGTCAAACAGGGCCTAGGGTAGGCAGAGGAGAAAGGAGGGAGTGAAGGGAGGCCAGGAGCTCCCTGCTGCTCCAGGACCAGCTACAAAACTTGCAGGGCCCAGAGAAAAATGAAACTATGGGACCCTTATTCACAAAGGATGAAGAACGCCACGAAGGCAGTAGCAGAGCGTTAGCCCATGCATGGGCCCTTCTGAGCACAGGCCTGTGTGACCGCGCAGGTTGCACCCCCATCAAGCCAGCCCGGAGCCGCCTCCTCCACCGGGTCTCTGGCAAGAGGAGACCTGTACCCCAGCCTGGCTCTGCTATGGGTCCTTGAAAAAGCTTTGTAACTTCTCTAGACCTCGGTTTCCTCAAGTACAAAATAAGGATGATAATATCTCCCTCATGGGGCTTTTGGCAGCATTAAGTGAGATACCATATGTAAAACTGCTAACATTTGGTAAGTGATGAAAAATGGTGGCTACTGCTACATCTGTGGTCACTGCCATGGTGAGCCTGTGTCTTCATCTGTCAAATGTGAAGGAGTTCTCCTCGCTGGTGGAATGCAAGGCTGAGGTCAAAGGATCATGACCTTTCCAAGGATGTACTGCGTGCCCAGCAAGGCAATGCTCCCATGCACGGCGCACTCAGCACTTTGCAAGTCAATGAAGGGATGTTGACACTCGTGAAACAAACGGACAATTGTACTCTGGGGTTAGGACTGCGTGATTCACAAAGCTGCTAAGGAACCCCTAAGAGCCTGCTATTAGGGTACTTTGCAAACTGAAAGTCCTGGCCACGCACTGCCTAGGGGACGTGCACGCCCCAGCTGCGTGGCCTCGGCCAAGTTACTTCGCCTCCCGAGCCCAGTGCCCTCCTCTGTAGGATGGGGTTCATATCAATACCCACCTCACAGGGCTGCCGTGAGGACCAGCAAAGCACACAGAGGGCCGAGCACAGGGCCTGGCACCCACCGAGCCCTGAATAAGCGGCTGCTGCTGGTATTATCCAAATCGCGCCGCACAGCCAGGATTGCACAAGCTAATGAGGCGACATTCATGTCTCTGAAAGAAGGCTCATTGTAGTCTGTGCTTGGGATTAAAGAAGAACACACTCTGCCCTTTCTGACTCACAAGGATGATTAAGGCAAACGAGACCCTGGCTGGAGAAGCACTTTGCAGTCTGAACCGAGCTGGGTGCACGGAAGAGGGCGCCTCTGTCTGTATTTTTCTATTTGTATTCTATTTTTCTATTTATAGTTTCTATTCATATTCTTCCTTAGAAATGGCTCCAAACTGCTATCATTCTTCACATTTCAAAAGCAGGGAAAATCAGAAACCAAAGAGGGCAATCCATGGTTCACGGGGGACACTGTAAGCCCCGCAGCCTAATTTCTTCTTGGGGTTAACCCAGGATCACAGTCTCACCTGGACTCCCCCTAGACAGGTAGCAATGACCTGGGCTCTAGCAGGAGAGAGCAAGCTTGGGCCACTAGAAGAGAATCCTAAGTAGAAACCAGAGCAATCTACTTTGCCAGAGGTAGGTCATGGCATTGCATGAAGACAGAGTTGGGAGGCTAAATTTTTTTTTATGCAGGAGAGCCCTTGGGGGAATGAAATTTCAGGAGGAAATACGAGGCACGACAGCAGACCAGAGCAACACTGCCCCGTGCAGCTGCAGCAGGAGCCTGGAGGGCTGAGCCTGGCCCCCTAAACGACCCCCTCACCCCTACCCTAGCTATCCAGGCACCTCTGGGAAACCCCTGGGGCACCAGGAGAGACTGAGAATCTCCCATGCACCCTAGCGTTTTACAGCTGAGGCTCAGAAACGGAAAGGGACTTGCCCACGTCACCTAGTCAATCAGGGTCAAACTGGAACTTGACTCAAATTAGGTCTTGATTTCCCAGACAGTGTCTGCTCCCCAACACCATCCGCCCTGCTCTTCTGCTCCAGAGGACAGCAGAAGAGCAGAGTGTTCATTCCGCACCAAGGCAGGGGATGAACCCCACCAGGACCTTCCTTCCAGGCCCCACGGCCAATCCCTACCAGTGATCTCAGGTGGACGGAGAACACAGCACCCGAAAGGTGCTGAATCACTCAGGAGAAAAAGCATGCCTCTTAGGAGTCTCTTTGTAAAGCCTCCTGCTAACATCAAAGTGAAGTCTTGGTTTGGTGCTAATATGTTTCTAACACTTGCTAATCTCCCATAAGAGAGAACAGGCTGTCGGCAGGCTGCAGAGTCTCCAGAATTTAATCCCCCTGTTTTGTTTTCGTTGGATTTATTGTTATGGTTGCCCTCTATTTATGGCAACCGATCCTGAGTCCCCATTTACACTAGGATGCCAGCTCCTTCGCAAATAACTTTAAGTAAAATAGTGAGTAGAGGGAAACTGTTATTTTAAAGATTGCTTAATGGCTTTAATTTGGAGGCTTCTCTTTCACAGTGATAGCTCACGTGCGTGTAAAATTTTGTGGTTTACAAAGTGCTTTTACATATAGTTTTGTTTGGTAAACACTTTTTGAATGAAACACATGCATTCCACTATCTATATATACCTCAGTTAAAATATGCTTTACGTATGATTCAAGCTCTCATTCTTGTTTTAAGAGTTTTGTAGAAGCTCTGACATTTTTTGTTTTTTGAGACACAGTCTCGCTCTGTTGCCTGGGCTACAGTGCCGTGGCATCAGCCTAGCTCACAGCAACCTCAAACTCCTGGGCTCAAGTGATCCTTTTGCCTCAGCCTCCCGAGTAGCTGGAACTACATGCATGCGCCACCATGCCCGGCTAACTTTTTCTATATATTTTTAGTTGTCCAGCTAATTTCTTTCCATTTTTAATCGAGACGGGGGTCTCGCTCTTGCTCAGGCTGGTCTCAAACTCATGACCTTGAGTGATCCTCCCACCTCGGGAAGCTCTGACATTAACATAAACTTTTTCTATTTTTTTTTTTTTTTTTAAGAGATGGTGTCTCTCTCTGTCTCCCAGGCTGCAGTGCAGTGGTGCAATCATAGCTCACTGTAACCTTAAACTCCTGGGCTCGAAGGATCCTTCTGTCTCAGTCTCCCCAGTAGCTGGGATTACAGCTGGCTAATTTTTTTTTTTTAACTTTTTACAGAGACAGGGTCTCACTATGTTGCCCAAGCTGGTCTAGAACTCCTGGCCTCAAGCAATCCTCCCACCACTGGGAGGATCACTCCCAGAGCGCTGGGATTGCAGCATGAGCCACTGCACCCAACCATGAACATTTTCAAGAGTTAAAAAACGGCCAGGCACAGTGGCTCACGCCTGTAATCCTAGCACTCTGGGAGGCAGAGGCAGGTGGATCGCTCAAGGTCAGGAGTTCGAGACCAGCTTGAGCAAGAGTGAGACCCCATCTCTACTAAAAAATAAAAAGAAATGATCTGGACAACTAAAAAAAAAATATACATATATATATATATATATATACACACACACACACATATATAAAAAATTAGCCAGGCATGGTGGCGCATGCCTGTAGTCCCAGCTACTCAGGAGGCTGAGGCAGGAGGATCACTTGAGCCCAGGAGTTTGAGGTTGCTGTGAGCTAGGCTGACGCCACGGCACTCTAGCCCAGCCAACACAGCGAGACTCTGTCTCAAAAAAAAAAAAAAGAGGCAAAAGGAAAACTAGGAGTGAGTACGCACTTCTAGATGTCATGAGAGGATAGAATTTTGAATGGGAAAATAGTCAAGAGTACAAAATGCTAATGAACATAATAGCTAAAAGGGTAATAATGGCCTCAGTGGAAATGGTTTTCGGTGGAGTAGTATAGAATCAAAATCCTTGACAGCAAGGTGCAGGGGTGTGCAAAATTCTTATGTATGCCAAGATTTGCATGAGTTAGAGAATGAACTGAGAATTTCACTTAAACGTGACAGCTAGCTAGCCATGGAAATGGCTGATGGCCAAGTTATAACAGAATTCTCACCTAAGAAAGAAGGTACCCCAACAACATGGTCTTTCTTAGTTGGTGCCCAGATGGCTCACTTGAGTTTCTGACCACCAGATGGTGGAGTATCACAAGAGTGTTCTAGTTTTTGATGAGCTGTGAACCTACACATTTTCCTTCACTATTTACCATTTGGACATAAGCAGGGAACTATTTCTTTTGGTGCTATAAATGAAATAAACTTTTAATCTTAAATTTCATTTTAAACAAAGATGAGAAGATAAAAGGATGCCCCATAGGACTTCAAACTCAACATGTCTAAAACCGAGCTCATACACACACGCACACATACACACACAAACATATGTACCAGCAAAGAAGCAGGAAGAGACAGAGCAATAAAAATTGCACCATCTGGTTTGAGATTAAAATAAATCACCAAACACTAAAGTTACTCTAATATTAATTGTGTTGAATGATTTCAGTCTTAGATCCAAGTCCTGACTGCGTCACTTGCCAGCAGCAGATCATGTGGTAAGTTACTTAATCTTTCTTAGATTCAGTTTACTTTTTGGTAAAATGAGATAATGATTATAAAATTGTAAGAATTTTACATAAAATTCTCATAAAATTTAGGAATTATATATGAGAACACATATAGAAAACTTAGCACGATTCCTGGCACAAAATAAGGGCTCAATAAGTGGTATCTATTATAATTATTACAGCACTTTAGAATCTGACAGGACTTTCAAATGATCATTATTAACCCCAATCAATAATAATTACAGTATAAGAGGGCTGACTGGAAAGTATCTAGCCATTGTTAATATAATGAGAACAGCTTACATGGCTGGATACTTTCTGGACAGCCCTTGTATGTACTAGTTTGGGATCATTTGCATTAATAGAACACACATACACACACACACACACACACACACATACTATACATAACAAGATAGCTTCTCCAAAGAGACAGTCTCTATGTTGTGAAGAGATTCAATCGAAAAATATAATGGTAAAGATGTTCTTTGATCTTGGAAATGTTTTTTTCTCTCACAGAAACAATGACAATAATAAAGTATGGCAGAGTTCTAGGACCCACGTTAACTTTTAAATGATGATATTTATGAAAATATAGTAAAATGAGGCGAAAACATTCAAGCTGTAAGAGATGGATGCTAAGAATACATTGGCCCAACATCTATTCTAGCCCCCTTCTAGTTAACAAGTGACTGGAAAGTTAAGAAACATGGGAAAAAAGACCAAAGACACTGCTGTAAGTAGGATTAAAGGGAAGATTTAGGTTTCACTATTCAGGTGACTTTTCATGAAATTTTTATTTAGAATAGAAAGTGACATGAAGAGAGAAGTGGAGTAGAGCATCGCACTTTCTGCCAGAGATTGTATGGTTCTTGAGTTAGGTTCTTCCTGACTTAACAGCCACTGATGCTTTCCTGAGAGCAGCAGAGAAAGCAGAACTCTGCAGGCACCAGAAGCAACAGCTTCCTCACCGTCAGCTTCGTATAGCAGTCATGGCAGCTTTCTTGAGCACAGCAGAGGCAGAAAGGTTCTGGGAGCTTGTCTCTGGAAGGCTGGTCTTCTGTTCCAGCTCTCCCAACAATTCTGAAGTACCTAATCCCCTGTAGTCAATCTTTGTCTACTAACACCAGCTACAGTGGATTCTGTTTCTCTCTGACCAATATAGACAAACAGAGTGAAGGCGTCTTTGGACAAGGGGTCCAGTCACTGCTCAGGCAAATTAGTCCTAGGTAAGATCCCTGCATAAGGGTTATCTTTGCTAATTATGATTGTTTGACTTCCTTTTTCCACTTCAGAACCCATAGAAACCCAATAATTTTTATAAAACAAGTTTCTATGAAGAAGTAGTATTAGGCTGTGTGTGCATGGGACTGGAGAGGTGGAGAGGGAGGAGGGAAAGGTGTAAGGATAGAGATATTGAGAGGTAAAGGAGCAGATGCAGCTATTTCTACATACTGCTTGTGTGTAATGCAGCTATTGAAAAGATAGCATTATCTATACTGAAGTACTCAAGAAGAAACTTTTGAAAGGTCGAGATGCCTGGATTGCATCCCAAGTTGACTCAGTCAGGGCCCACAGGACCTGGGAACCTGGCAGTCATGAAGACTAGCAAGGCTTGGGAGCCAATGCTGTACAATAAAGATGCTGAAACAGAGAAAATTCCAAAGCTTTTACTGCTATTCACTTTCACAAATCATTTAAAACCTGAAAGGAGGAAGATCACTTTATCTTGGACACACATTTCCTTTTAGCTTACAGTTGTTGATGTTAAGAAAAGAGCAGGATTCGATGTTGGGTGAAATCTTTCCATTCAAGACGACAGGCATCCTTGAGTGTGCTCTCATCTGGCTGGGGGCCTTGATGTAGATGTCTCACCTGACAGATGTCTCACTCCTCCAAGTTAAGGAGAAGTTCAATGGCATACTCTGATGATTGAATCACAGCTGCCTAACCAGTGGTTCTAGACAAGAACAGTGCAGATGTTCTGTGCTTATGGTTACTGAGAGGAGATATTTGTCACATCATTGGATTGCTGCTAAATGATCTAACCTCCCAGGCTACCTATGGTGAGCACCTTGTATTTGAATAAGCCCATCTGAACAACAAAACACAATAGTTCCTTCTTGTCCAGGGAGGATAAGTTCCAAGACCCCCAGTGGATGCCTGAAATCTTGGATAGTACCGAACCCTATATATAAATACCTATGATAAAGTTTAATTTATAAATTAGGCACGGTACAAGATTAACAACAATAACATAGGAAAATAGAACAATTATAACAATATGCTATAATAGAGGTTACGTGAATGTGGTCTCATGCTCTCTTTCTCTCTCTTTCAGTATCTTATTGTATGAAATTTTTCCAACCTCTATTGACCATGGTAACTGAAACCATGGAAAGTGAAACTGCAGGTGAGAGGGGACTACTGTATATAAAATCACCCAATATAGTAAATGTTGATAATGTAAAAATCCAAAGTCCAAAAGTCAGTAAACTGCTATACTCAAATGAATGCAGGCCACATGTTTCAATTTGAGGATGTAAGAGCCATACTCAACTCCTTCCAGACACATTTAGAGAAGTGTCCTGCCATCCAGCTCTGGCAGAGGAGTTTCAGCTCATGGGTCTTGAAGCCACCTCTGCTGCTTTGTCTACATGCCTTTCAATCTTCACCGCAAGCAGGAGCTAAATAACAGGCCTGTTCTTGTTGGAATTCTGAAATACTTCTGCTGTTTTTACTTCTTTAAAAGAAAAGTGCATATAAAAAATTAAGAAAAATTAGAAAAATAGAGCATTTTCATCATATTGCTCTCCTTCAAGTTCCAATGTTGAAACCTCTTGATATTTTGAACAAATACTTAGTAAATATTCTGATATGAGAGCTTCAATTAGAAACACAAGGGGAAAGAAATTGACATTTATTAAACTTTTTCTGTATGTCAAGCACCAAGCTAGGGAAGTAAGTATTATTGTGCATGTGTCACAGACGCCGGGGTACAGGGAAGATAAACGAGTTGCCAAACGGCACACGATAAGATGCAGAACTAGGACGTAGGCCTATGTCTGTCTGACTTCAAGGGCTCATTTCCATAAGTTCTCTCATTATTGTTAAAAAATAAAAGTTTACTTTAAAACACACGCACACACACACTTCATTCTTTCCTATATAATGGGGAAAGCACATATTCTCAGAAGAGAGCTGAAAACAGTAGCTCCTCTCAAATTCTATGACAGTCCCTCAGGAGGCAGGAAAATGACCAAAGTCTGAGAAACTTTCTGAGAGAAACAAGGAGTGCCAGAAGGTGGACAGGAACATCGAGGAAAAGAAATGCCCTTTTGACCACAAGGTGGTTGGAATGGTAGAGTATTAACAGTTAAGAATGTAGCAAGTCAGTGCAGGGCCCATCACAGGCTGCACTACTTTCTAAGTCTGTGACTTTTGGGCAAATTGCTTAACCTCTCTTATTAGTTAAAAGAAAATACAAATATGTACTTCACAGAGTATGACATTTCAATTAAATAAAGAACATGAAGTGCTTAGCATAGCACCTGATGCTGAGCAACTGCTTTATAATTTTTTTTAAATCACTCTTAATATTAATTGTTCAAGGAAAAAGAAATTGTCCTGCACACAGGGCCCTGATTGTTCTCCAGCAAGGGCTAAGTTAGCCTCTGGTTGGGCTTGCCAATCGGCCTGGCTATACTCCTCCTATAGGGCTGTACAGTGTTAATGTTGCTGGGGGGTGGGAGGAAATTCATCTTAATAGTTTGCATCACAGTTTCTCTTGGAGAGAAAACTGTCTTTGTTTAGAAAAATACCCTAATAAGTTGCCTGGGGTAAAAAAAAAAAGGTGAGATTCTGGGAGACATGGCTAAGAAGGAGGCCGCTAACAAAGCCTAGACGAAGAGGAATTCTGAATTGAAGGATGGCAAGAAGAAAGACCAGGAGGAAGAGGAGGTGAGAAAGTGAGAGGGGCGGGACCTGGTGTGGCAAAGGAAAGCAGTCAACGAGAACTTTCTGGTGGTAAAGTGGCTCAAGAATCTTTAAGAACAAGGATGCCTGATATTCTACTTCAATGATTTGCTGGAATATAAACCCTCTCGGATTGCCTGCAAATCTTCATTAAGCGGGGGTAAAGGGGGTTGAAAGTTAAGGAAAAAGGATTGAGTTCCACATCTAGGTCAGCATGGAGCACAGAGAAAAGTGCAGCCAGAGGAGGTAAGATGCAGTGAGGTCAGGAGTTCGCCAGGAAGAACTACCCGTGAGAACAGGTCCAAGAATGTGCAGAAATCTGGGGGATGGCATTGGAACTTTTCGGGAGATACGAAATGGGGGATTGAGGCAATTTTATTTAAATCTCAAAGGACAGGGTGACCTCAGAGACAAGGATGACCTCAGCTAACATCTGAGTTACATTAGCATTTCCAGTGTGGGGGGGGATAAGAATGCACTATGATAAGTGGGATTGTAGAAGGCAGTAATTTTCAAAGCTTGTTTGTTTTTTACAGGGAAACTTTCTTCAAATGAAACATTTCTTGGAAATCCATGTGAAGACAGATAAAAGAATATCTGTTCAGCTTGTAGTGTGTGTGTGTGTGTGTGTGTGTGTGTGTGTGTGTGTGTTTATGTTTATGAGAGACAGAGGGAAGGAGGAGGGGAGAGGCAAAGCCCAACCTACTTAATTCTTCCCTTCCCCACTTTCCTCTTACCCACTGAGCAGTTCTGATAGGAATTTAACCATCACAGTTTTTTTTGTTATTCTGTGGGTTTGTTTTTTTTTTGAGACAGAGTCTCACTCTATCTCCTGGGCTATTGTGCAGTGTGCTATCATAGCTTACTGCAACCTCAAACTCTTGGGCTGGAGCGATTCTCCTGCTTCAGCCTCCCAAGCAGCTGGGACTCACGGCACCCACCACCACGCCCAGCTAATTTTTCAATTTTTCATACAGACAGGGTTTCACTCTTGCTCAGGCTGGTCTTGAACTCCTGGCCTCAAGCGATCCTCCCACTTCAGCCTCCCAAAGTGCTGGGATTACAGGTGTGAGCCACCATGCCCGGCTACTACCACAGTTTTAAAATCACATATAAAAATGCATGTGGCTCTTTTTCAGAAAGGAAGCACATCAGTACATTAGTTAAGCACATAAGGTCTCAAATTGGATCGCCTTTACTCACTGTGTGATTCTGGGCACATCACCTTAACACTTTTTGATTCTTCATCTCTATAGTGGGTATATAAGAGTAAATGTCCTCATGAAGTTATTGTGACGATTAATCACATGTTAAGTATTATAAAAAGTTCTAGCACAGAATTAATAACAAATATTAACTATTACTATTACTTTAATATACTTCTTCTTTTACACAGAAATAATATGTAGATATTAGATTATCAAACCATTTCCAGTTTGGCAATTATCTGAAAAAGGTCTTGGTGAAGAGAGTAAAGGATGGTCCAAAGCAAAAGGAAGCTGAGGTGGGGGATCTGGGGCAGCCCCACGTGGACTGGGAGCAGAGTGAGGGAGGCACCGGGGAAGGACGGTGCTCCAGCGTGGAAGACTAGCCAGTGATGCAACTCCAAGTCAGAGGGTGTCTGACATGCGACACACAGGAACTGTTTAATGCATGTTTAACGCACTATTCCAGGAACTGTTTAATGCATGTCCACCTGATTGCTTTACTATGAACCACATTCTGACCCTTCTTAGTATTTTGGCCCCCAAACTCTTAATTATCATTAATAGAAATAAGGTGACAAAAATATCATAATCCAATGTCCCAGAGGGACATGGAATCTTGAGGTAGAAAGCAGAAGAAAACATTAGTAAGAAAGAAATATTCACAATTCTACTTCTTCAGCCTTATTCTAATATGAGGAATCAGCAATTATCAGGAATCTAACAGCTTCTTACAAAACATAATTTCCCCTGTGCAACCTGACAAAATTCTTGATGACACACTGGAATGCGTGTGTATGTGTGTGTGTTCCCAAAACTTAAAAGGCAAGTATTATCTGAGTAAATGATCTTTTAATAAAGTCCAAAAACTGAAATAGTGCATATTTTCTAAAAAAAATAAAAATAAAAATAAATTTTTGGAATTGTATTACTTTTAATAAAATTTATTAACATAATCATTTTCTATAAAAGGAGATGTTGAAAAATAGTGGGAGTATAAAAATGATTTGTGGAGGCACATAACACAATAAATTATATGTTGAAGAATGCAGAAAAATTTAGCTCTCCTATATACAGTAGCCACGTGAAATTCAGGGCACGGTCCAGTTCTGCACAATTCAGTGTTCCAGAGCAGACTGGGTAATTTAGTATCGTGAGATAAACATTTAGGAACAAAATCTAAAATCCTGGGGATAGCTAAAATAGAGTAGCATTGATGATGCATTTTTGGAAAGAAAAGTAAGAAAATGTTTCTAAGACTTGGGAAAACAGCCACAGTAAGACTATGGGGTCCCTGGCATGGGGAGAGAGGCAAACGGAGAAAGAGAGTTAAAGGCCCGGAAGATAATGAAGTGTAGCTTTCCCTTGCGGAACCAAGGAGTGGTTCCATATGACTTTATTGGCAGGGAGATTTCTAGAAAATCCTGTTATCAAGCATCAGAGAGTTTGGACAGAGATCAAATGAATCGCCCAAGGTCACACACTGTGTCAGGGCAGACCCAGAGTTAGAACTCATAGCCCTGAAGTTTCCAATGCATTGCTTGGCTCCCTAAACCACAAATGCTTGTCAAGGAAAAAGGCTCCCTAAAGCTGAAGCAACACAGCTGGAGAATATTAACCCCAAGGTTTAAGCCAGACAGGATTTCACTGGATCATGGATCCAGAACCTGTTTGGGTGGGTGCATGTGGAAAGCAAGTGGGCAGGGAGAAGGGGGGTGGGTGAGAGAATAGGGAGGCCAGGTCTTCCCACCGCAACAGCCCATCATCCTGCAGACACACACAAGCACACACATGCACTCACACACACACACCCTATTAAATGTTATTGGCTGACAAAATTGAATACTTGTCTGAAAGAAGTCATCATTTTAAGACTAAGTCATCGGTGGGTGGGTGTAGTGGGGTGTATGTGTTTTCCTTAAACCCAGAAAGGATGCTCCTATTAGATGAGAAATTAGTTCTAAGAAGATGACAAAAACAAAAATCAAAACATGAGTGCACTAAAGTCTAAGAGCAGTGAAAAAAAGTACCTTGCGCTTTCTGGGTGATCTCCTTGTATTCCTGGTCTTTAAGCCTTGGGTTTGTGACTCAATGCCTTTCTTGGCATTACTCCCACTGAGAACTTAATGAAGGCTAAGGTCCTCTCCCAGGGAACTGCTTATGGACCCAACCTCACAAATTTAATATCAAAGTTTCAGAAGTTCAAAGAAGCCCATAAGCCAAAGGACCCAAGTATGACAAGCCCTGTTGTAAGAGGCTTTCATGCTCAGAAAAAGGTGTGAATGGCATGGTTTGGTCTGCTGGTTTCCAAAAACCTGTCCACAAGCTAGCTGCCTCATGCTCAAAGGGAACACCCATTAAAAATACAGATATCTGAATATCTCCCACATCCAAATGAATCTGAATTTCTGGGGCTAGAGGGTTGAGGCAGGTGCCATCGGAATCAATATTTTAACCATGTCCCCAGGTGATTCTGATACACAGGTTTCGGAACCACTGCTTTAGACAGCTGCATAATGATTTTGTTAAGTGCTTAGAGACTTCTACAGGGTTTTCTCAAATGCATGTGATAAAGATAACAGAAGTTGTGGGAGGCGATGTAAGAATAGTCATAGTATTTTCCAACCCTGATTTGGGACCAATGGCCTAACATTGGCAGAAATATTTGAAATCTGCCCTATCCTAAAAAATCAGAGACATCTGGTCATTGTAGATGTAAGATGAAAAGTGTCTGAGAAATCAATGGTTTAAAGATAAGATAGCCAGATGGTCTACATTAAGCTGGAAAGTTCCATCATTTGATTTCATATCCTGCATCCTTGATTTTCTCTTGCCTTCCTGTTACCTTCCCTTCAAGCTATCGAAACGCCCTTCTTCCTTTTATCACCAGATTTCTCCGATTGCTCCGTATGTCAGAAAACCTCACCCCTGCCCCTTCTGATCAGCCTCGGGGCTGATTTGCAGGTGGAGACCAGCCTCTCCTGTTCTCCTTTGCTTTACAGCCAAAAGCCCCAGAGATTTAACCTGTTCCTTCTCCTTAGGTGGCGACTCCCACCTACTCTACCCTTGAGACTCTGTGCTTTCAAGGCCTCAAGCCAGGGAGCAAAATGCAGCTCAGCATCACTAGTTGGCTCCAAGAGCATCCACATCAGCTCATTTTTATCACTGGTCATTACAAGAAAAAAGACGGGAGAAACCAAAAAAACAGACATGGGAAAGCTCCCAGTGTTCAGTGTCACAATGTTCTTACTGCTGTGTTCACCAGGCTATGATTGCTGACTTCCTTACGTATCTGCAGTTCTCACTTTCCACTCCTCAATCTGCTACAATAATACAGTAATAATAAATATATGTATATATACATAAGTCTTAGATGATAGAACAAATAAAATACAGCCTAATAAATCATTGGTGCTTACTTGTAGAATTGTTTTACTCAGTTTCAGAACAAACAAAAGGAAATAGGCTGCAAAATATAAAACAAACCCACTCTGCTCAGTGGGTAAGAGGAAAGTAGGGAGGGAAGGAATTAAGTAGGTTGAGATTTGCCTCCTCCTCCTCCTTCCCTCTGTCTCTCCTACACATAAATACACACACACACATACACACATAGTGGTTTGCCATATGATACATAGCAAAGAAGAAATGCTGAATTAACCCAAAAAACGTTATAAGACTGATATCAAAAAATCTCACCAAGACTATTTCTGCCTAAAAATAAAGTTTCCCCTAGTGTTTTGCAACCTTGTTCCTCTTGCTATTTAGCTAACAGTGAGTAAAGCTGTCCTATAAATGAATACTAGCAAACTATTTATGTTTGAAATGATTATTTTTATCATTCTCATTATTATTATAGCCATTCATCAAATGCTAAATATCAGTACTATGTTAAGAGTTATCTATATTATCTCATTTAATTTCCCGCCCCCCAAATTTTGTGAAATAGGTAGAGTACTAGCTTCCATATTTTATAGAGATGGAAAGTGAGATTCAAAGATGTTAAATATCTTCAGCAAAGTCACACAAATTAAATGTGCTTGAACCTGTGTTGTGCTTGTAAATGTCTAACGAACAGCTCTTTGAGGTGAGACGGAGTCCTGACGTAGTGGTTGTTGGTTCTCATGGTATAAATACTCCCACCAAAGGATTTCAGGTTACCAAGGTGATGTCACTGAGCATGGAGTTATGCACAGAGAAGAGATATGCACAATCACACCTTGTCAGTTAGGGCACGTGTCCCAGCACATCATAGCTTGAGTACAGGCCAGCTTTATTCTAAAAGCTGAATATTCATTCATTGCCACATTCTTGAGATTGTATCAGTATGGACATTGGACACTGGCCATGTTTTCATCCTGGTAGTACCAAACAATTCCTGGAAATCAACTTCTTTTTCATTCATTATAAAGGTAAAATGTAGAGGAAATATACTAAATTATCTAGTTGTTACTGTGTAAAATCAGAATCCAAACTGATTTGGATTGAAATCAGTGAAAATTCTGTGCAGACAACTTTGAAAGCTGAATTGAAAGCAATATGGTAAGGAAACATCATATAAAGTATGATATGTCTATTAATGGAAAATATCAGCATTCTTTTGACATGGGGCCTAGCTTCTTGTTACTAAAGATTTTTTTCAAAACCAAATGTTATAATCCAATAAAGAAAACTTCATAATAGACAATCAATCCTCAACTGTAACACTCACTTTTCTTTCTTTCCTTCTTTTTCTTTCTTTCTTTCTCTTTCTTCTTTATCTGTGTACTACATTGTGCTAAAATCATTCAAATGTCTCTTACTAGTTACTTTTCAAAACACCCTAATATTCCCCTTCTATGACAAAATCTATAATCAAGTTGGTTTCTACAATACCTGTCTAACTCATGACTACTAATGAAAGGGAAAGGAGAAAAGCATATCTATATTTTGAAAGATGAGCCTAAGTCATCTATGAGAGCTTTTGCCCAAAAAGAAGCAATTGGAGTAGATGAAAAGGCAAGTCTCCAACATTCACCTCAAAACCAATCACAAGCCTGGTGACACATGACAAATGCATTCAAGGAAAAGGAATTTTTAAATGGTTTGGCTTGGTTGAAAAAACTTAGAGATAAAAGGTAAGAATTACTTTATGTATGATCATAAAAACTAAAATAAGTTTTAGTCCTATATCAGATTTTAAAAGCTGTATCATAAAAATATATTCTCATATATATTAAACATTTCAAAAATAATTGTAAACCTGATGGAAAGGACATTCATTATTAATATATAAAAATTGGCAAGCAAAAGTAATAAATTATAAAATCATGAGAAATGATTTGCTTCATCTAGATTTTAATATAAAATGTTTAAGTATTCTGGATGAAAGGGAAAAAAATTAATGGATGTATATCATTTGGCAATGTGAAATAAGGAATGTATTTTTCAACTATCTGTCAGAAATTTTATTTAGCTTCCATTTTAAATATACTGGCCTAGTATAGAATAGAAGAAAATAACATAACTATCAAATATTAAGAAATTAATAAGGCAGAAGTAGTCATGATTAATAATTTAACAGTTTCAATAATTTAATAAAAATCAGCTCCATTAAAATGAGATTGCAAAAGCCCAGTTATATCTCTGATGCATGGGTGCTTACAGAAGTAGATGTGCCTATGGGCCTTTATAAATAACAGTACTTTGCCTCTGGAAGAAATATGGAAAGGATATCCTAACCAATGTGGAACTCCCATGGTATTCCTAGCCAGGGTAGGAGAGAAGGTAGAGATAGGGGGTGTCCAACATTACAATGTGCCTCCGAGATAGCAGGTTTTTGGCACATTCCATCATTGGACAGCTCTAATTATGAGAGTGTCCATCTTTGCTCAGTGGGAACCTCCCTCTGTAAGTTTAAACTGCTGGTCCTAATTACGCTACCTATAGGACAGAAAAAAGGCAACAGAAAGAATATAAAATTTAGAAACAGAAAAATCAGATTTAAATTCTGATGCCATCATCATTAACAAGGTTAAGTCAAATCATTTAGATTCTAAGCCTCAGTTTCTTCATCTGCAAAACAGTGGTAAAAATAGCTACCTAGAAAGATTATGAAGATCAAATGAGGTAATTATGTAAAGTGCTTTATAAACTAAGGTGCTATCCAAATAATAGATAATATGAACTCCAACAATTACTTCTTACTACTTCCATTTATCTAACAGTTCTTAAGTTACTTGAAAATAGCTACCAAATGTCAGCAAGGGTCTTTGAGGGGTTGGGGGGTAGAATTTCATGTTCAAAACAGAATGTATCAAGACATGCTACTAGCCTGGCTGTCTCCTCTTAAGTTCCAGTTTACTAAGGATAACATCGTTATTTGATCATGTACAATTCTGAGACAGTAGTATGAACACCACTTCAATGAAGCACGTGGTTATAACAGAAGTCTGGTTAGGTTCTGATACATTTTGGCAGTAAAGCTACAGCATTTCTGGTTGTATTATATGTGAAGTGAGGGCAAGAGTCAAGTGGATTTTCAAGATCTGTGTCCTGAACAACTGGAAAGATGGAGCTGTCATTGATAAAGATGGAGAAGACTGTGGGTAGTGAGAGTCTAGCAGGAAGATCAACTAAACTTGAGATGTTCATAAAACATCTAAACAGAGATGTCAAGCAGCACTCTGACAAAATAAGAATGATAAGATCAAAAAAGAAAGAAAACAGTGATATACAGTTGAAACCAACTCAAGAGTTCTTTGAAAATAATTCTCAGGATGTTAGCTTAGTCACAGGCCTAGAAAACAATCGGTCAAAATTAAAACAGGAAATCAGTGGGTTCCAAGAAGAACGTCCACTAGAAAAAGAGTGAAATGGATGCACAGTGTGACTAAGGAGAAGGTTCATAGTAAAGTGAAAATATTTTTTCTCTTAATTATATAGGAGAAAGGCAATTAAAACAAAAAAGAATTATTTGAGACAGTGTGATGAAGTTACTATGAAAAAACTGAAGTAAAACATGATTTTGAACTACCAGTACCATCTAAGAAGGAAGAATGCATTTGGCTTTTTTTAATGGCACAAGGGTCATAACACTGAAAACACAGAGAAAAAAAAACACAGTCATAATTGCCCACTAAAAAATAAGTATGTAGTTATTGGTTCTCAATGTTTTGAATCAATTTATAGACAAAATTTTGAAAGTTATGGAATTTCTGGGATGTTTTAAGTCTTCTGGGATTTTTTAATTTAACTCTTTAATCCCACTAAGAGTTATTTTTATATATGACATCCATAGTGACTTTTTTCAAGTAGCTAAGTTTCTTTTTTCCTAGACGATCAGGTCAGTTATTAAACACACACACACACACACACACACACACACACACACACAAACACATATACACACACCCCTAACCAGTTGAATTTATATCAGATTTTTACTGGACATCTGAGCTCTTGTACTGTGAGAGTCAAATTTCTTTTTAAAAAAGTACGTCAAAAGCAGACATTTCATGGACACACTTCAGATAGCATAAAAGTAAAAAGCTTCAAGCTTGACAGAAACTTTGGAGGGGATCTTATTCAAAGCCTGGCACTGGATGACCTCTAAACGCTTTCATCTAACCTTGATCATCTAAGAGTATTCATTAAGCCCCCTTATGACAAAGGTATTCTGCTAGACATTAAAATGGTGCTCATCCATCCTTAAAAGACATGATTCCAGTCTTTAGGAATGATTTCTTCAAAATAGTGAGAAATAGAGGCAAATGTCTTTGGATTTTTTTTCAACTATTAAACAAGAAAAAATAAAAAGTTTAATAAATAAAGTTTAGGTTAAAAAATAGACAATATTCATTTAGCTCATAGCATGGTATGAAAAAAGTCATAATTATGTTTGCTCTATAGTCCACTAAAGATATCCTTTTCATTTTGAATTGGAAACATTTATTGAATATTTGGATTCATTTATACGCAAATGGGAAAATCTAGACTTTGCCAGGACAACCAGTGTTTATAGAATAGAAGTATCCTGCTAAATGCATTGTCCCCAAGCCCCTATCATTCAGAATGCAATGCCACTTGAGGCCTCCAGCTCCCCTCAGAGGTCAAGGTGGGAAGGGGGGTCACATCCTAATTCTACTGAAGACCCCTACCCAACTGGCCCTCCCCCTGAGCGAGGGACAAGGCTCTTAGCACACGGTCATCTTGTCCCACGCATTCCATGGCAACATAATCTGCCACACACCTTAAGTGGACTACTTATTCCCCAAAATATTTTTTCTTTTTCTCTGAGGACGACTAGGTTCGTATTCTCACGCCATCACTTACTAGGTCATGGATCTTGGGCAGGTTGCTTGAACTTTATTAATCCTTGATTTTCTTATGTATAAAATTGATGTATCATATCTAGTTCCCTGTTTTTTTAAAGAATAAAGAAGATAACATATGCAAATATATTGTACAGTATTTGGCACATAACAGGCATTCAATAATATTAATACCATTCTCCGGTCACATATTTATTACATTTTTGACATTTTAGGTAGCGATCCTGAAATCAAAAATATAGGAATCTTTGAGGGAAAGGAAACTGGTAATGTTTACAAGAGGTACGTGCATTAAGTAAGTCCTAATGATATTAAACATTTTAAATGGTGTAGGTGTATGTGAAAGCAAATTCTTCTCTATCACCGTCAATAGTAGTTGCTGTACTTTCTATTCAGTGAAGAAAGGGCATTTGTTACACATGAAAGCATGTTATATACAACTGAGAGGAAAATATTGAAGTAGAGAGAAAGACCCAATGCTTAAAATTAAAGCTGATACTTATTATATACAAAAAGCTGAAAACTGTATTTGCTACCAAGTGATTCTTATGTGTTCCCTAAACAATTTAAGAACTACAATATACCATGGAACCCACATTTCTGTGCCCAAAAGAACCTATGAGGTCATATATTCTGCCCAATTTCTTCACCAAACAGATGAAAAATTAAAGCTCAGGCAGATGAAATCCATTTCACGAACAGGTATCAGGTACCTCTTCAGTACTAAGCATGGTGCCCCGTGGGGCCCGAATTAAACAAGGTCACCAAGGCCTTCTGATTTTTCTGTTCAGTATCCTTCTAGATGCCTCAGATCTTGATAAGAAAAATTAAGTGTCTTCCCATCTGAGAATTAAAGGGCATGAATTAAAATATCACCACAATAAATCATTTCATTTACAGAGACTGAGAGGTTCCAGAAAAATGGTTTTCTAGGTAGCTGGGGATGTCCAGAGAACATTGTAATTTCTATTATAGAAAAATAAAAAATTAGTCTGTTTATCTATATTGCACTCACTTTTTTTTTTTAAAAAAAGAACATCTTTGATGACTGTAGTGCCCTGTGCTATCTTTCATCCATCTGACTGTAAATGGAATATGTATACTATGAGATTAAATTTGCGGTGCATTCAGGACATAATTAGAAGTGTGTTTTTAAATAAATTCTATGTTTTTGTTTTTATCATTTTTCTCTTTTCCTTATTTTCAATACAGGGAAAAACACTCTAGTAAGTTCTGAATTCAAGATTTTTGTTTTTATTTTTAATAAACTGTGCTATTACCTTATTTAATCTTTAAAAAATAATAGCACAATTAAGCTGGGGCACCTTTCTCTAACTATTTTCATCTATAACAATGACTACGTTTAAACTAACATTTCGGAAAGCATGGCCCTCAGACACTAACTCCTCCGTGAAATGCTGCAAGAAATAAAGATGCCACAGTGAAATAAACACAGCATATGATCGTCTCCTCTTGGAGATATATTGGGTTAGTAAAGGATTCTCCAAGTTCAGCAGAAAAGAAGCCTGCTTACGTTGTATACGCCAGTGCTTCCCAAGCTAATGTAAAACAATCCATATTTTTAGCAGAGCATGTATTAACGTCCTCTGACCTGCCTTGCACAAAACAAACTGGGGAAGTCTGCCATAGCCACATGGGGACATGTGTCATCTTCTTGACATGAAGAACTCAACAAAATTTAGGGAAAGCAGGAAAAATGAAGCAACATCCCTCAAAGTCAACTGGAAAATAGAGTGGGTTTGGAAACACACACAGCCTTGGGGTCGTTTATGGGTTTTTTGTTTATCTTTTTCCCCTTCCCCGGGGTAATTCCCTAAATGAAACTGTAGGCTTTCAGAGAGTGGAGAATAAAAATCATGCACATACGAATTAGCACAGATAAGACATTCAAAACCCTATAGGAATAACTCAAAAGTTAATAAAATTCAAAGTATAACGCATAGCATTCACTACTGTGCTAGTTAGAAATACTGGGTGCATATGACTGGGAGGGAAGAGCAACTGTGTGCATGGTCAGCTGCTGTAAGAAGGCCACACCATTTGAGCTTATCTTTCTTTTTTTTTAATTTCAGAATATTGCGGGGGTACAAACACTTTGGTTACATGTATTGCCTTTGCATCGCCCAAGTCAGAGCTACAAGCATGCCCATCCCCCAGGAAGTGCTTATCTTTCAAGAATAAAAGAATCGTGATGAGGAAGACAAAATGTCAAGAAGTCATTGCATAGGCTTTTTGTCCCTCTCTTCCCCATCTGTCCCAGCTCTGGGAAAGAAAGTCATGACGGAGCTATGTGAATTCTAACTCCCCACATAACCGGAGAATGAACTGTCTGAACACGGTTTCTAACTGCCCAAAATAAATGCAGATCATTTAGGGCATTTTCATCCAGTGTCCCATTTAGCTACCGTATCTGCATAAGCAGCCTCTCTGTTACCCACCCCGCCCAAAGCCTTGTTATGATAGCCCACACCCGACTTTCAGTGTGAGAGGCTTCACAAGCACAGACTCTCGGAGGCAGTGTGGTATAGTTTATAACTGTATTTGTTGAATTTGGCTCCCAGGATTTAAACTCTGACTTTAAAATTCAAAATATACTTGTGAAAGGCAAATGCAATTTTATTCCTAATAATTATGATAACGTTAGCTGATCTAACCTTGAATGCTAGCATATGTCAGACAGTATACTAAGAGCTTTGGATAAGATTTTCTCATTTAATCCTCATAGCCATCCTCTGAGATATGAACTACAATCATCCCCATTATACAGATGAGAAGCCCAAGGCACAGAGACTTTAGGTAAATTCCCCAAGGTTGCACAGCTATCCAGGGATAAAGATGATATTCCAATCTAGGCAGGCTAACTCCAGACCCTGTCCTCTTAACCTTGATACCATGCTGCTTCTCATAAGCACAACAAAAGCTTTAGTTTAGCAGAATAAGCAAGTAAAGAGACAGGTCCTGATTTTTCTTGTTTGTGTGGTGGCTGAGTGTGAGTTCTAGGAAGGGAGTATCTCAGTTCAAAGTCTTGCTCTGCCTCTAAACAGATGAGGGCCTGTGAGCAAGTATTCAAACTCACTAAATCTCAGTCCCCCCAGCTGTAAGGATCATAATAGCTAGCATTTATTGAGCACTTACTATATGCCATGCATTCCAGAGCACTTTGTGTGTATTTACATATTTAATTCTCACAACAACCTATCAAGAAGGTATTGTTATTATCCCAATATTACCTAAATAATAGTAGGATTAAATGTTTTAATGCATGTAAAGAACTTTGAACGATATCTTACATAGCCTGTTAATAAATGTTAACCATCAGACACATGCACATACACATAAACTTCATAACACATTGTTAAGATCATTATTGTAAGTTAAGAATGCTATTACTAATCAGTGGTATGTTTTAAAAAGGGGTGGGGGACCAAGAACTCCAACAGTGCTTTAATGTGACATAAATTTATAAAATATTAACAATAAAAAATGACTAGGAGGCAGCTCTGTGATAGTGGTTAAAGCTGCAGTTTTGCACACAGTCTACTCATATCAGAAGATTGATTTTACTGCTTAATGGCTGTGTGACCTTGGGCAACTTCCCTACCCTGTCTGTGCCTTAATTTCTTCACCTATAAAATGAGGATAATAAAAATGCCTGCCTTTATAGGATTATAAAATAGAGATAATATAATGTTTGCCTTATAGGATAATGAAGTTTAAGTGAGCTAATATATCCAATGTGCTTAGAAAAAAGCTTGGCAGATACTCACAAAAAGTTAGCTATTAGTAGTAGCAGTATCGTTACTACCACCGGTACTACTAATACCACTATGCAATTCTACTACGTAACTCAGTATATCTTGTGATTTTTCTCATAGAATTTTTGCCCCAAAAGAAGAAATGGGGCACACGTGATATAGGAATAGCATTTGATTTACAATAAAACCAACACTTCACATGAAGATCCAATACCCCTATTTCCTAACATCTGTGAAAGGACATCCAGTATGTTTCACTCCTCTTTCAATCATATCCCACCATCCATGATCTAAAATGGAAAACTTCCTAGGGTATTATTTCTAATGAGTCATTACTAACCATTATGATACAGCATGGGAATATAAATGGCACTTTAAAGAAAACTGAATTTAACAATAAGTTATGTTAATTTGTTTTACTTTGAACAAGGGAATGACTGATTGTTTGCAGACTCATAGCCTAATAGCCTTTTCATTTTCAATGTTGGAAAAGAAATTATACCTCAAAGCAGATGGTCATTCTGGAGTTTTATTGCTAAATCTGATGTTCCCTGACAATAAAAATGTATGAGAGAGCCAGAAAATGTATAGCAAACGTACAAGAAGGTGCTCACTCGTACTGTCAATGGTGGTCAGTCAAGGCCTTGCATCAGAATGAAGTATGCTCAGGGGAAATGTCTACTATGCATACTTTTACCCAAAGTCCACTTTGCCCAGCCGCCCCAGTCCTGGGTTCTGGATCAGAGGAAGAGTGTTGATCCAGATGGAAACTCTGACACACACTCAGTTGCTTTGAGAATTAACATAATTAATCTTACACTGATATAAGACAAGACTGAGGTTCATGACGGAATTCGAAGTCATAAGCACGACTAAATTCCCTTGGCCCAAAGTGGAACCAAACATAATAAGCTGTTAAAAATCAGGATTTTTGTTCAAACCAGCACTCTGATCCCAAGGGCAGTCCAGAATCACGAGGATTTGCTGGTCTCTTCTCAGAATACCCCGTTTCCAAACACTCCATTTGGCTTTGCCAGAACAAATGCAGTTCCCGAGGCAGAGCAGATGAGGTGTAAGTGGAACCATGTTTTTCTTATTCATTACAAGTCAAATGTCTGACACCTTTGCAAACTAGGCTCTCTTCTAGCAAAAGGTTTTCCTAGATTTTTTTTCCTCCTTATTTATTTGTTATATTAATGTTCCTCCCTACTCAACAAACTTTATGAGATCACTAATAGACAATAAAATAAAAGACACATTACAAAATCTGGGGTCAAGAAAAATAAGACGCAAGCTAAAGTATCACAAAGTTAACATAGCTGGGCCACAGATTCAATGTTAAGCTTCCTAATGGTCAAAGCAAGAAGAGAAAAGGTCTCCAAGAATTAAAGTTCAAGGACTGCAAATGTACAGCCAGATTTAAATGATTGTTCAAAAATTACATGTAAAAATATTTCAATGAATGTGCATCTACTTAAGACTTACATATTGATGCTGCGTGAATGTTTTTTTCACACATGCCTCTTGCAGAGCAACAGCCTGCTGCCCTTTTCCCTGAGGCCCCAGACTCTCCAGAAGGAAGGGAGGCCCTGAAGACAAAATGATATTTCAGTTTTAAAAATATGGCCAATGTTCAATTTTAAACCAAAGAAATGGGCTATTGCCAAATAATGGCCCTTGTATTGGCAATAATGCAGTCTCATTTTGTTTAAAAAAAATTAAAAAAAACAAAAACACGAGCATTTTGAAACGTGGACGTATCAAGGATTCAGAAAGAAACCAGCCCTTGTTTGTTAGTCCAATGTATTCTGCATCACAAAAGCTCAATAAATGTGTCCTGGATTGAATCAGGCCCAGATATCAGATACATAGTCACAATCCACGCTTGCCGTTTTATGTTATTTATTAAGAGTTTTAAGTGCAACTCTAGAAGTATTCATATATAAATAAAAGTTAAGAAATAGTGTGCGAAAGAATATAGTGATGATAATATTTCTATTGTAAAGAAGAAGGGAAAGAACCTTAGCATGCAGTGAGAAGCTCCCCTGCATCCATCCTGGTCTCTGGTACCTGTGTACATTATCTAATTTCATCTCCACAATAATTCAATCATGTAGATACTCATTATCATTGTTCTACAGATGAGGAAACTAGGGCTCAAAGAGGTTAAATAATGTACTCAAGATCACAGAGCCAGCCAGAGAATGTATCCCCAAATATACGTAATTACAAAGCTCGTGTTATTCCTAACATACCTCAAAAGAACATTCACGTAAAAGGGCACATGACACTAGGTGCATTTTCTAAGAGAGCAAACCAAAAACTCAGAAAGGCAAACTATCTTTCTGTTACATGCTAGACACAGAACGACAACTCAGAGCTTTTCTACCGCATCACAGTTGATTTGCTCTAAAAAGTACAATTTGCAATATTGGTTTCATTGACAGAGTGTCTGTGACATTCTGAAGACAGAACTTAAGTTAATAAATAACAACAGTGTCTTTTTTTTCTTTTCTTTTGTTTTTACCCCTTTTGCCTTCGTTGGTAACAACTTTTGTAAGTTTATTTTATGAATTCGACTATTGTACTACAAGTACAAAAGGATATAATTGAGATAAACTAAAAATATAATCAATGGACTAAAAATATACCATTTTTTGCAAGGGAAACCCTAATTTTCTAGGCTGCATTCCCTAGAGATAGAGAATATACTTCTAATGAGCTTTGAGTAATCACATAAATTGAAAACCTAACCTTGTAATGCCTGATAGTGATCTAAACTACTTAGCTATGTTTTGTATTATACCACAAAACAGTGGTTTGTTCATGAAATGTAACAAAATATCATGTGTTACTCATACTTTGGCCTTAGGCTTACATGTGTTGAAACCATAATCCCCAACGTATTTCAGAGTATATTTGGACAATCAAAGTTACTCTATGAAAATGACTCAAAAGGAAAACCCTATTCCATTAAAAACACAAATTGCTAAGAGTTAAATGTTTAAGTATTGCCTGGAGTGTATAAAGAAGATTTAAAATACAGTGCTCATTTTTCCCACTTAAAAAAAATGAAAAAGGAACATTCAGAAACCATACAAGAAAGTTGTAAATTAGCTATATCCTGATCTACTTCATGTATGTTACCTTATGTAATGTGGAAGAAACGAGATACTACATCCCAACAAAGGGTTATTTGATACCAAGAGCTTTAGATTCAAAAGGAAAGGGGGCTACCCTAGTTATAAATTAGGAAGACTTTTCAGGGTAATGCAGAATATGAAAGATTAATATTAGAAATCACAGGTGGAAGATCCTCAAGTCAAAATACCTGAAGCCCACCCCGAGAATGTTTATGGATATTATTTAGGCCAGAAATTCTGCAAGGACAGTGCTATAGTAGTTAAGACCATGAGCAGTGGTATCAGGCTGAGACTACATTTGAACCCATTTCTGTAATTCACCAGTTCTATGAATTTATGAAAATCACTTCACCTCTCTGGGCCTTAATTTTCTCATCTCTGGTCTCACGGTTGTGAGGATTCAATGAGATGGTATACATTATACATAAAAGACTTGGCAAATTTCCTGGCACCTAGAATGCACTCAAAAAGGTTTAGCTACTACTATTGTTGTTACAATTATTATTTTATGAATAATCTTTGTGCCCTTCAGACCTAACATGGTGCCTTTAATATCAAGGGCTCAATAAATGCTTACTAACTACACTGAGCTTTGTGGCTAAGAGCTTGAAGACTTTATTGCTCCATTTAATTATAAAGGAAAGTTTTAAAGTACCATCACTCAAACTCTGGGAAATGTTGGGTTGGTCATCACATAAGACTGGGAAATGCTATGTTAAACAAAATCAGTATTTTCTTTCCTGCAGAACTTCTCAGAGCCTTTAATTTGACAATGTGAATTATGAATCTCCAGAAAAGGTATTAAAAAAACCTTCAATGTTTCTCAAATTTATTGTACAGATTCCTCATCTATAAAACATAAGATTTTACAGCATGCTCTTTAAATTCCTCCCTCCTTGTTAAAAGGTTAGAAATTTAGGCATTTTTCAGCTCTAGTTATACACATAAATATCTATAAAAATAAATGTTGATTCTTCCTTGAGAGTAAAACAAATTAAATCTTTCTCCATTTTCCAGTTCGAAAGCCCACCCAAAAGGAACTCAATCTTTGATGCTCTATCATGCATATAACTTAATCCTTTAGCTTGAATAGATCAGGTTCATGTAGAGTTTATTTTTAAGTCATTTCTGATTTAATATGACTTTTTGAAAGCTTACATTGGTTGACATTAAATCCAAGATGTTAAAGATGACAGGTTCCATGATAAAGACTTGATCGTGTAAGGCTAAAAATTTTTCTGAAACACTTACTTTTCAATAGGTTTCTCATTAAGACAAAATGTTACTCAAATCCACATCCTCAACAATGTTTAATACTTAAAAAGCAGTTAATGAAATTGTCACCTTACTCTACTGAGTTAAAGAGAAGCATGAGACGCTCCACTTTTACCTCTATCCCCCTCTCTCTCCCCACAGAAACTCTCCCTGGACACTCTCACCCAGTCCTCAGGCTCCAAGCCGGAGAATCCCAAAGCTCCCCCTTCTGCGGCTTCCTCTCTCTGATCTCAAGACCCCTATCTCCATCTGTTCAGGGGGTGCCCTCACACGACTGCGGCACCAAGCCTCTTTCTGCCCGTCCTCATGTCATTGTCATCCACACTAAAGTCTTCCTCTGTTCCTCCCTCTTCCTCACCCTCCACATCCAATCACTTTCCCTCTCTTAAGTTTTTCAGTTAATCCTTCTCCCGGATCGTCACTCTCATTGCTCCTCTTCTTTCCTTTCTTCTGCTCCAGTAGAAACTAAATAGCTTCCTGTTGCTATTTTTGACATTCCCCCACCCTCTACCCATCCTCTACCTTCCTGAGAGATACTTCTAAAAGGAAAAGCAGCCATCACACTCTCCTGATTACAGCCCTTCAACGACCTCCCTTCTCCGGGTGGACACCATCCAGTTTGCTCAGCATGCTAGACAAGGCCCTTCATGATCTGGCTCTAAACTACCACTCCAGCCTCATCTCTCCATTTCTGGGACTCCAGCCTCTCAAAAGACCCTGAAAGACACACACACACACGTATCATTTCTCCTCTCTACCACCTGCTGTCTACCATGCCCCACCTTCTCTAACCGGCAAACAGACAAACATCTTTCAACACCTACCTCTCGCCACCCTACCAAGCAGATCCGAATGTCTGCCCCTTCATACTATTCTTATTCCCATCTCTGTGTTTCCCCAACAATTTATCGCTTCCTTTATTAATACATTTTAAGTCCCCCTCTAGACTGAGTTTCTCAAGATTATAGGTATTCTCTTTTCTCTTCCATTTCCTACTGCTCTACACAACTCTACACAATGCTGAGTACGTAGCAGGTGCCCATTAATGTTTGTTGAATGACTAAAAACATGAATGCATGAAATTCAAATACATTTTTTCAGCTTCGATTTCAGAAAGATCTATGTTAAACATAAAGAAAAGCATTGAAATGTGCCAAATCTTCTACCACCACCCACCAAAATGTGGAATATTTTAAACGGAAAGTGTGAGTTCCTAGGTAATTCTTTGTGTGCTTCCCTTCACTGTGAACACAAAGACATACACCCTGTTGTGTTGTGCTATTGGACTGAAGGAATGTCGTTAGAATAAGTTTAAAGCCACATTCCACACTGAAAGAAAATGAATGGCTATGAAGTTGATCGGAGTAGAGCATAAAATGGGTTCTTCCTGTTTGTTTCTTCAGACTTAACTTAAAATTTCCCTAAACACACATAAGTGCATATATAAGAATTGCATCTATTAGATATTGGGCAGGGGTGAGGGGGGAGGAGGGAG
>CAUYSK010078787.1:0-65030 GCA_963575035.1 Avahi laniger | reverse complement strand
AGCGATCCTTCTGCCTCAGCCTCCCAAGTAGCTGGGACTACAGGCATGTGCCACCATGCCCGGCTAATTTTTTATATACATATATATATATATACATATATATATATATATTTTTTTTTTAGTTGTCCAGATCATTTCTTTCTATTTTTTTTTAGTAGAGACGGGGTCTCGCTCTTGCTCAGGCTGGTCTCGAACTCCTGACCTTGAGCGATCCACCCACCTTGGCCTCCCGGAGTGTTAGGATTACAGGCGTGAGCCACTGCGCCCAGCCTGTTAGTTTTTCTTGATCTCAAAATATCTTTATTTCACATTCATTCCTGAAGGATATTTTCACTACATGTAGAATTCTGGACTGACAATTCTTTTCTTTTTTTTTTTTTGAGACAGAGTCTCACTCTGTTGTCCGGGCTGGAATGCCGTGGCATCAGCCTAGCTCACAGCAACCTCAAACTCCTGGGCTCAAGCGATCCTCCTGCCTCAGCCTCCCATGTAGCTGGGACTACAGGCATGCGCCACCATGCCCAGCTAATTTTTTCTATATGTATTTTTAGTTGTCCAGCTAATTTCTTTCTATTTTTTAGTAGAGACGGGGTCTTGCTCTTGCTCAGGCTGGTCTCAAACTCCTGACCTCAAACAATCCTCCCGCCTCGGCTTCCCAGAGTGCTAGGATTACAGGCGTGAGCCACTGTGCCCGTTTGCACCTCAGATTTTGTGGTTTTCATTTCTGGAATGGGTCCTTTTAATATCTTCAAACATTGCATTTTTCATCTCTAGAATTTAGCCTTTTCTATATTTTCCATGTCTCTGCTTAACACCATTACCCTTTTCTTCTGCCTTTTTGAATATATGGAATATACTGTTTTAATGTCCTTGTGTAATGGCCTCCCAAAGATGTCCATGTCCTAATCCCCAGGATTTGGGAATATGTTACCTTACATAGCAAATGTGACTTTGCAGATATGACTAAATTAGGGATCCTAAAATGGGGAGATTATCCTGGATTATCTGGGTGGGTCCAATGTGTAATCATAGGTTTCTCATAAGAGGGAGACAGGAGGGTCAGAGTCAGAGAAGGAGATGTGATAACAAAAGCAGAGAGAGAGAGATTGATATGAAGATGCTACACTGCTGGCTTTGAAGTTGGAGGAAGGGGCTGTGAGCCAAGGAACTCAGGCAGCCTCTAGAAACTGAAAAAGGCACAATTCTCCCCCTAGAACCTCCAGAAAGAACTTAAATCTGTGATCCCTTTGCTTTAGTCTGACTGGTTTTGGACTTATGACTTCCAGAACTATAAGGCAATACATTTGTATTGTTGCTAAGTATGTGGTAATTTGTTACAGTGGCAATAGAAGACTAATATATATATATGTGCATCTATTATTAAATTTATTTCTAGGTATTTCCATTTTAAATACTATTATAAGTGGTTTTTTAAAAAATTTCATTTCCAATTGTTTGATGCTAGTATATAGACATTCAATTGACACTTGGCTCTGCTAACTTATTAGTTCTAGTAGCTTTATTCCATATTCCCTAGGCTTTTCTGCATAGATGATCATGTTGTCTGCGATAAGAACAATTTCACTTTTTTCTTTCCAATCAGTGTGCCTTTTACTTTTTCTTCTCTTACTATAGCCTGAGCTAGAACCACCAGTGCCACGCTGAAGACAAGCGGTGAGAGGGGACTTCCTTGCCTCGTTTTGATCTCAGGGAGAAAGCCCCCAGTCTTCCACCATTAAGTATGACATTAGCCGTCAGCTTTTGTAGCTATACTTTATCGTGTCGAGATAGTTCCCTTCTATTTTTAGTTTGCTGAAAAGGTTTTTTTTTTTAAAATTCTACACGGATGTTGAATTTTGTCAGATGCTTTTTTTCTGCAACTATTGAGATGACCATGTCATTTTAAACCTTTTATTCTGTTAAGATATTGTATTGCATTGACTGATTTTCGTTTGTTTGTGAAACCAACATTGTAGTTCTGGGATAAATTCCACTTGATCTTGATGTTTTATCTGTTTTATTTATGAAGCTTGATTTACTGATCTTTCTGAAGGATTTTTGCATCTTTCTTCATGAGGGCTATTGGTCTATATCAGTGGTCATCAAATTTTTTCCATAGAGTCAGATAGTAAATATCTGAGGCTTTGGGGACGGTATAACCTTTGCCACGACTACTCAGCTCTGCCTCTGTAGCACGAAAGCAGACAATGTGTAATGTAATCAGTGTGCCTGTGTTTTAATAAAACTTTATTTAGAGGAACAGATTGCAGGCTGATTTGGGCTCACAGACCATGGTTTACTGACCCCTGGTCTATATTTGTTGTTTTTTTTTTTTCCTCCTTGTAATGTCTTTGTCTGATTTTGGTATCAGAATGACACTGGCCTCATAAAATTAGCTGATAAGTATTCTCTTTTATGTTTTCTCAAAGTTTTTGTGAAATTGGTATTACTTCATTCTTAATTATTTGATAGAATTTACCAGTCAAGCCATCTGTGCCTGGAATTTTTCTTTGGGAGAAAGCTCTAAACATAAAATAAAAATTTGAGTAGCAATAAGCTCATGCAGATTTTCTATTTTTTTCTTTTTAACATATTTTTATTGATTCACACGCCATAAAATTAACCTTTTAAAAATGTACAATTCAATGATTTTTAGTATATTCACAAAGTTGTGCAGCCATCACCATGATCTAATTCAATAACTTTTCCAGCTCTCCAGAAGAAACCCCATACCCGTTAGCGGTCACACCCTTCCCCTGTCAGACCCTGGCAACCACTTCCTGTCTCTATGGATTTGCCTCTTCTGAAATTTCCTATAAGTGAAATCATACACTATGATGTGTCTGGCTTCTTTTACTTGGCATAATGTTTTCAGTGTCATTCATATTGTAGCATCTGTCAGTGTTTCATTCCTTCCAGCTGAATGTTATTCCATTATGTGGATTATATATTTATCCATTCATCAGTTGATAGACATGAAGGTTGTTTCCACTTTTTGGCTATTATGAGCAATGTTGCTACAAATGTCTGTCCTCAAGTTGTTGTGTGAATATGTTTTCAATTTTCTTGGGTATATACCACGGAGTAGAATTGCTCCATTGATAACTCAATATATAACTTATTTTTTTTGAGATACTGCCAAACTATTTACCAAAGTGGCTGCACTATTTTATATTTCCCCCAGCAACGTAGGAGGGTTCCAATTTCTCCACATTCTTGTTAACATTTATTATCATCTGTCTTTTTATTACAGCCGTAATAGCAAGTGTCTCATCATGGCTTTGATTTTTATTTCCTTAGTGACTGATGATGTTGAATACCTTTTTACGTGCTTATTGGCCATCTGTATATCTTCTTTGGGAAAATGTCTATTAAAATCCTTTTTATGTTTTGAAAAACGAGTTTATTTGCCTTTTTATTGTTGTGTTGTAAGAGTTCTTTACACATTGTGGAAACTAATCAGTCCCTTATCAGATAGATGATTTGCAAATATTTTCTCCCCTTATGTGGATTGTCTTACACTTTCCCGATGGTGCTTTGAAATACAAATTATTTAACTTTGATGAACTCCAATTTATCTACTTTTTTCTTTTGTTACTTGTGTTTTAGGTGTTATATAAGAAACCATTGCCTAATTCAAGTTCACAAAGATTTACCCCTATATTTTCTTTTAACTGTTTTGTAGCTTTGGTTCTTACAGTTAGGTCTTTTAAGTTCTGTATATGGTGTGAGGTAGGGGTCTAAATTTATTCTTTTGCATGTGGACATACAGTTGTCCCAGCACAATTTGTTGAAAAGACTAACATCCTCATCAAAAATCAACTGACTATTGTACCCCTATAATATCCTGAAATTAAAAAAACAATTGACTATAAATGTGTGGGCTTATTTCTAGAGTCTCAATTCTATTCTATTAAACTATATGTCTATCCTTATGTCAGTACCGGAATATTTTTATTATTGTAACTTTGTAGTCAAGAAGTGTGAGTCTTCCAATTTTTTCTTCTTTTTCAAGATTGTTTTGGATATTCTGAGTCCTTTTCATTTCCATATGAATTTTAGGATCAGATTGTCAATTTCTACAACAGAGGCAGCTGGGATTTTTATAAGGACTGCATTGAATCTGTAGATCATTTTAGGGATTATTGCTATTTTAACAATATTGAGTCTTCTAATCCATAAACACAGGATGTCTTTCCATTTATTTAGGTCTTCTTTAATTTCTTTCAACTATGCTTTATGGTTTTCAGAGTATAAGTCTTGTACTTCTTTTGTTAAATTTATACCTAAGCATTTTATTCTTTCTGTGTTATTGTAATGGAATTGTTTTCTTTATTCATTTTTGGATTTTTCATTTCTAAAAAAATACAATTGATTTTTGTATATTTATCGTGTATTCTACAACCTTGCCAAACTCATTTATTAGTTCTAATAGTTGTGTATGTATGTATATGTGTCTATGTGTTTGTGTAGTCCCTAGGATTTTCTATATACAAGGTCATGTCATCTGCAAATAGAGATAGTTATACTTAATGCTTTCAATCTGGATGCCTTTATTTCTTTTTCTTGCCTAATTTCATTGGCTGGAACATCCAAAACAATGTGGAATATAAGCGGTGAGAGAGGATATCCTTGTCTTGTTCCTGTAAGCCTAGTTAGAGATTTGTAAAGTTTGTTGATCCTTTCAAAGAAACAACTTTTTGGTTTCATTACAGCTATATATTTCCTTCTTAACTTCTATTTCTTCTTCTGCCAGTTTTGGTAATTTGTGTCTTCAAGGAATTTATCCATTCCACTTGAGCTATCAAATATACTGGCATGGCTTTATTCATAATAATCTCCTATTATCTGTTTAATGTATATAGAAGCTTTAATGATGTCTCTTCCTTCATAATTCATATTGATAATATAGTTTTCTGTGTTTTGTTTAAGGGATCTATCCTGAGTTATATCAGTGATGATGAGAGATTCCCGGGTAGCCCTATGATCCCCACCTCCTGGTGTTCATTCTTGGGTGATCTTCTTCCCTTGTATACGAATGTGACCTGTGACTTACTTCTAATCAATAGAATATGACACAGGTGAAGGATGTACCTGAGCATGTGTATGTGATTGTATTACATAAGATAATCCATCTTGCTAGTAGAGTCTCCTCTGCCCACCTCAACAGCTTTGAGGAAGAAAGCTGCTACGTTGTGAACTGCCATTTGGAAAGGGCTGTGGGGCAAGAAGCTGAGGGGTGGCCTTGGCCTCTGTCTGACAGCCAGCTAGAACCCAGAATTCTCAGTTCATTCTGCAAGGAACTGACGTCTGTCAACAACCACATGAGTTGGAAGTGGATTCGTCCACAGTTGGCCTCAGATGAGACACCTTGACTGCAGCTTTGTAACACCTAGAAACAGAGGACCCAGCTAATCTGCTCCTGGACTCCTGGTCCATAGAAACTACAAAGAGATAAATGTATCTGAAGCCACTGTGTGGCGGTAACATTGCTACACAGCAATGAATAATAAATATGTCAACGATTTGGACTTTTCCAAGAAACCACTTTGGTATCAGTGATTTTCTTTTGTCTATTTTCTATTTCATTGATTTCTGCTCTTATCTTTATTATTCATATTTTTCTATATGAGGTTTAATTTGCTCTTTCATTTTATGCTGTTTGAAGGTAGACCCTTTACTCATTGGTTTTAGACCTTTCTTCTTGTGTATAACAGTTAGAGCTATAAATTACCTCCTAAGCACTGCTTGGGGCTGCATCCCACAAATATCTATATGTTGTTTTTCCATTTCTGTTTAAATCAAGATATTTTCTAATTTCCCATGTGATTTCTTCTTGGACCCATGGGTTACTTAGAAGTATGTTAATTTCTTAATATTTAGTGAATTTTCCAGATCTTAGGGTTCACCTTATTTCCCTTCTCTTAGGGAATCACATTTTAGCACTGCCTGTTGTCCATGTCACACAACCACTGTTTCACATATTTTGTTTGGTTTTCTGGTTTTTAAGGTGGAAGGGTCAATCCAGTTCCTGTCGCTTCATGTGGGTGAGACATTTGGGTTTAACTCGATAATCTTGTTGTCTGTTTTCTATTCATTCCCTCTGCTTTTTGTTTATTTTTACCTCTTTCTCAACCTTCCTTTAGATTGAGGTTTTTTTGTTTGTTTTGGTTTTGTCTTCCATTTTATCACTTTTGGCATATAGCTATTTCTTTGTGCATGTGACTACCCTAGGGTTTATAATTTGAACCTTTTATCCACAATCTACCTTTGAATTATACTTAACACTTCATGAATAATATAAGAACCTTTCAACGGTAAACTTCCATTCTCCTTCCCGTACTTTGTGCTATTAGAGTCATGCATTTTACTTCTATATAGGTTATTAACACCACAACACACAATTATATTTTCTTTAAACAGCCAATTATCTTTTTTGTTTCTTAGACAAGGGTCTTGCTATGTTGCCCAGGCTGTAGTGCAGTGGCTATTCACAGGCACGATCCCACCACTGATCAGGACAGGAGTTTTGACCTGTTCTGTTTCAGACCTCGACCAGTTCACCCCTGTTTAGGCAACCTTGTGGTCCCCCGATCCCAGGAGTTCACTAGATTGATGCCCAACTTAGTGCAGACACCCAATCAGCATAGCACACTACAGCCCAGACTCCTGGGCTCAAGTGATCCTCCCACTTCAGCCTCCTGGGTAGCTGGGACAACAGGCATGTGCTAGCATGCCCAGCCAGCCAATTATCTTTTAAAGAAATAAAAATGAGAAAAAATATCTTTTACATTAGTCTACATATTTGCCATTTCTAGTGCTTTTCATTTCTTGTATATCATGTTTATGTGTGGTATCTTGTTCCTTTAGCTTGAAATTTTTTCTTTAAAGTTTTTTGTAGTGCAAGATCTACTGGCAGTAAATTTTCTCTCCTTTTGTTTGTCAGAAAATATTTTGTCTTCATTTTGGGAAGGCTATTTTAATTAAATAAAGAATTCTAGGTTGGCAGGTTTTTCTTTTTTTTTTTCCCCCTTAAAGATGTCATTTTATTGTCCTCTACCTTTCATTGTTTCTGACAAGAAGTCAGCAGTCATCCTTATCCTTGTTTCCTTACATTATGTGTCATTTCCCCCTCTGGCTGCTCTCAAGATTTTTCTCTTTATTATTGGTTTTCAGCAACTTGATTGTGATGTGCTTTGGTATGGTTTTCTTTGTATTTATTCTTTTTTAGGGTTCTTTGAGCTTCTTGGATCTTTGGGTTTATGGTTTTTGTCAAATTTATAATTTGAAAAAATTTCATCAATTACTTCTTAACCCTCTGGTACTCCAATTACATGAGTGTTAGTTGGATTAATATTGTTCTACTTGTCACCAAGGCACTGTTAATTTCTTTCTTTTTTTTTTTTTTTGCTTTTCTTCTTTCTTGGTGCTTTAGTTTGGATAGATTCTATTGCTCTATCTTCAGGTTCATTGATTTTTTCTTTGCAGGGTCTGATCTGCTGTTAAGTTCATCCAATACATTTTTTATTTCAGACATTATATTTCTAGCTCCAGAAGTTCCATTGGTTCTCTTTTATGTCTTCTGTTTCTCTCCTCACTATGTTTTCCTTTTAAAATCTTGAATAGATTTATAATAGCTGATTTAAAGTCTTGTCAACTAATTTGATCATCTTTGTCATTTCTGGATCTGTTTCATTGATTTTTTTGTTAGAGGTTGTATTTTCCTGCTTCTTTGCATCTTTGTGAGGTTTTTTAATAGCTTTATTGAGATATAATTTACATATCATACAAGTCACCAATTTAAAGTGTATATTCTAATAACTTTTAGTATATTCACAGAGTTGTACATCTACTACCACAGTCAATTCTATAATATTTTCATTACCCCTGAAAGAAGCCCCTTCCCTTAGCCCTCATTCCCAAATCCCTTCATTCCTCCTCCCCCCAGCCCTAGGCAACCACTAGTCTACTTTCTGTCTTTACAGATTTGCCTGTTCTGGACATTTTATATAAATGGAATCATGCGTGATGCTTTGTGACTCGGCATCATGTTTTCAAGGTCTGTCCATGTTGTAGTATGGATCAGTTCTTCATTTCTTTGTGTTGCCAAATATTAATAACATTACAGTGTATGGAAATGGTAAGTTTTGATTGGCTATTGAATACTGCGATTTGTGCTGTTCTCCCTGCATCCATCATAACTTTATGAGGCAGATATGACTTCCCCTACTTCACAGATGAGGAAAGTGAGGCTCAGACAGCAGCCCACACAGTGGGTGGGACTCCTAGGAAGCTGGCATGAAGGAGGAAACATGGCCATGTCCCGAGAAGAGACACAGCCAAGCTGTGGGAAAGGCCACAGGGGAGAGAAATGGACCGCCCTGAAAAGTAAGTTTCTCTGACGAGGGAGCTACAACCATGCTTTGAAAAATCTAGTCTGAGGGAGGCATGGGCCCTGCCCTGAGAAGCCCCAGTCAGAGGAGGAAGGTGTGACCCTTCCTAGGGAGCTGGGACCTGAGGGAAGATGTGGCCCCACTCAGAAGAGTCTCTGTTGGTCAGACCGTCCCTGACCTGTGGAGGTCAGCAGACAGTGGCCTGGGTCCTGAGGCACCTTCGGCTCTGGGGAGGGCCACACAGGGCACAAGCCTGCATCTGCCGGCAGGAAGCCCAGGAAGTGCCTGACGGGATGCCAGACACAGCGCCAGGACCCGAAGCTGGTTCTCAGAGCTGTCCGATGACGGTGAGAGCTCCAGCCAGCAGGTGTTTGCTCAGATCAAGCGTAGAGCCAGGCCACTGCTGCCTGCACGGCATCCTTCTCTCCCTGTAGCTGGGCCTCATCTTCACCTGGGGGCTCAGCTGCACTCCAGGCTCAGGAAGCAGGGGGGCCCACGCAGGGATGAGGGGAATTTAAACAGTTCCAGACCATCCATCTGGGGCTCAGCCTCAAGTTTCCCTGGCTCCGGGTCTGACAGCATTTTTGATCTCTGAGTGCTGGCCCCATTCCCACAGGGCAGGCCTCACCCTGTACCCTGACTCTGGGACCTGGGCCTTATATGACAGACCTGAGTTCCTGTCTCACCTCTGCCCACCCACCTAATCACCCCTCCCTGGTTTTGAATCTGGCCCTGAGCTCCCTGGGCCGCCCACCCACATCTGCTGGACTCAAAGTGTCCTGTGCGAACACCCTGCCATCTCTCGGGGGCCATCCTCCAGCCTGACACCTGCCCATGGGACCCTCTGCTCTACCTCTCAACTACTCCCTTCCAGCCTCGGCCACTTGGCCACCCCCAGCTAGACCCTACCCAGGCCTGCCGGCCCCCAAGCTGCCCCCCTAACTCCAGTTCACAGGCTCGCATGCAGCTAAGTGTCCCTGGTGGGGTCTGTGGTCCAGATCACAGCAAGACAGTCGCAGCATGGACGCACGACGTCTCTCTAAGGCCGCCTTTCGTTCTCGGCTCTCATCAAGCACTGTGTTTGGTGGCAGCTTGGGAGGATGAAATGGGAGGCAGGGCTGCAGGGGATGTTGGCCTCTGAGGTTGGGGCTTTGAATCTGGTGTAGCCGGCCCCTCAGATTCCCACCGCCATTTCACCACAGCCTGACGCACACCAGCAGTCCTGCCTCTGTCTCACACACACACTCATGCCTGGCTTAGTTTGGGCTTCCGGAAGCAGAGCCTGAGTCAGGGGTTAGGTACATGTGATTTCTTGAGGGAGGACAGCAGCACTGGCCACAGAGAACGTCTGTCCTTGGCCTTGTCCATAGGGAAGGCTCTGGAGCATATGCGCCACCACGGTGTTGGCTCCCCCAGGAGGCAAGGAGACCCCATTTCAGTCTGTCATTAACTGTCGGCCACTCAATTTCCCAGCTGGCTCCCGTCTGAGGGCCTGCGTGCACAGCCCAGCAAAGGGCATCTGTCTGTCTGTCTCTCTCTCTCTCTCTTTCTCTCTCAGCCTGACAGCAAGTGCAGCCCAGGATGCAGGCGTGAGGGCTGACTCCCACGGGGAGTCAACCCTCAACCAGGGAGATGGGAACCACAGGAAAATGCCCATGTCCTGTCCCCGGGGCAGACCAAACTGGGCAAAATTCTGCGCACTTCTCAGAGGTTCCGTGGAATGGAGCCCCTCGATGCAGGACGCAGACCTGAAAGCACCTTGGATGACCTTTGTTTTTTCCCTGTTCCCCCTCCTGTCTCTTGGAATCATCTCCCGGACACACACCCGTGCTCAGGCGCTGCATTGAGGGGGACCCGGACCGAAGCGCCCGGTGCAGTGGTTTGCATCCCGAGGGCGATGGGGAGCAATGTGGAAAGGCTTTTGTGCTGGCTCAAGGCTCCTCCACCCAGTTCTCACTCGAGAACAGCCCGGGGCGGTGGGAAGGACAGCTGGAGGGAGTCAGAAGTGGGGACTGTCACAGTGGTCTGTGAGGGGCATTGGCTGGAGGGTGTGGGGGCAGGAAAAGGACAGTAGTTGCCAAGATGGGGAGAGAGATGGGATGCAGGGCTGGTGGGACGGGGCAGGGAGGGGAGCTGGTTCAAGAGCGGCAAAGGGGTCCAGTCATCCCAGGGCCTCTCCTCCCTAAAGAAGCGATGACGCCATGAACCATCTAGAATGCGCACATCAGCAGAGACGCACATTAGCAGCTGCCTTGGGCTGCGGTGGTGCTGGTGGAGAGACTGCAGTTGGGGGCAGAGGGGTAATAGCTAAAGGGTACAGGATTTCTTTTGGGGGTGACAAAAATGTTCTAAAATTGTGGAATTGATTGCACAACTCTGTGAATACACTAAAAACCACTGAATTATACACTTTAAATGGAGGAATTGTGTGGCGTGTGAATTATATCACAACAAAGCTGTTCTGTTAATAAAAGCAATGAGTACAGAGTTGTGCAAGGGACGTGGGGTTGGCCGTGGGAGGGAACTTTGCTGACTCACGGAAGGTGGGATGGATCTCAAATCCCGTTACTCAACCACCTATTTACCAGGGGAGCCGGGCCTGGTCCTTGCCCACGGGATGGGGTGAGTCAGGGGCTTGATTGAACACGGGTCCCTGGACTCACGGCCGGGCACTCCGTCCACCACCTCCCGCTGTCCTGCCTGTGGTTGCCCCCTTCCCGGCCACCCCACCCATGGCATTGCCTTCGCTTTGGCCACGGCGTGCTGAGAGGTGGGTGACAGGTTGGATCCAAGACCTTCTGCATTCTGCCTCCACCCCACCCTGTCTGGTGAGTCTGTCTGGCCCCCCGGGGGTCTTCCAGCTGCCAAGGTGGTGACCTGGGTGGACGTGGGTGGAGGGACGAGACGTTTGGTTCTTTGAGCTGGAAGGGTCAGGAAATTGAGCCTGACACCTGGCAAGGCCCACAGCCCGGGCAGCAAGTTGGGGAGGCCGGGCCACACTCCCTGCCAGGCTTCCCCGGGCCAGCCCCTCGAGGGGGTCCTGGCAGCGGCCGGAGACGGGTGCACCCGGGTGGCTGCGGGTGGCAGGCCGCCCGTAGGCGATGGAAAAGCTCAAGCATTGATTGCGGTGGGCCTGACAGCATTGTGTGTGTTGACGTCAACAATAGGAAGGAATTCGTGAGCTTCTGCCAGAGATGCTGGGATTCCCAGTGGCCACCTCGGAACACACGCTGGGCCACTTCTGGAGCCTTCTTGCCACCACTGCCCCACTCTTGCTGCCAGCAAGCCCCCCAATCCCCTCTGCTGCAGACGCTGCCACCAACCCCGTCCTGCCCACTCCCGACAGCTCTCTCCAGGCCAACACCGAGCCTGGCATTGCTGCCCGAAGTGCCCTTCCACCTCCCTGTGTCATTCCCCGCAGACCCTCTGCTGGGTCCGCCGCCCCTCCTTGGCGCCCCCAGTGGCTTGCGGCTGCTCTGCATCCACCCAGGAAGGCCTTTGCTGTCTGCCAGGCTGTGGCCAGGGCCCTGCTCCTTCCTGGAGTGGACAGGCCTGTCCCCAGGTGCTGGGCCTGCCCGCCAGCTTGGGAACCCCCCGCCTGTCCGCTGCCGAGTCCTGCCTACTGTCTCCCTCATGTTAACTCACGGCTGGGCCTCTGCCCCCCACCCGTTGTCTTGTCTGAGACCAGAAGCTCGGCAGGACCCTGGCTGGTCAGAGGAAGCCGCTGAGGCAGAAACAAAGAGGCCCACGGGCAGGGGAGCGTCCACGTCCACGTTCACGGAGCGCTGGGGCGAGAGTTGCTCTCAGCTCCTGGTTTTCACTGCTCCCACTGTGCCTGAGGCCTCCAGTTTCACCGTCCACAGCAGTGTCCCCATCCCCACCGCCACCACCACCGCCAGCGTCTCCACTGTCCCTGTCATCTCCTCCCTCCTCACCTCTGTCCCCTATCCTCAGCTCCACCACCTCCACCATCTCTGCCGTCTTCACCACCATCACCCACCCAGCTCCTGGTGGGGCCTCTGGCGTCACTCAGTGTTTCTCAACAACAGGCACGGGTTGGGTAGGAAGGGGACCCTGGATGGCAGGTGTGGCCAGGCTGCAGATCCTGGCTGTATGTGGCTTGTGTCTGCCCACCTGCTGGGACGCTTCCCCTGGGTGTCGATGGTGGCCGATGGCGGACATCTGTGCTGACCGGCGTGGCACCCATGGCCAATGCCTGGGAATCCATGTGCAGCTCAAAGTCAGGGCCACCTGGTTCGTGAGCTCCGGGGCTCAGGAGCCTTGTCCTCCTCACACTGTGGCTCAAAGAAATCAGGAGATCTTGGGTGAGGGGAGCCGGAAGTAGGACTCAGTGCTCCAGCTGTGCTGTGGACCCAGTGTGGCCTCTGAAAGTCACTGCCTCTCTCTGGTCCTCCCTTCTCACAGAGTGAGTCCACCAGCTCGCTCCTCTGAGTGAGGACAGCACAGTGGGGCCGTCTCAGACCACCTGGGCGCGTCTCCGGCCTCCACCTCTCAGCAGGGCCGAGACCTTGAGGAAGTCACTCACTGTTTCTGCTAAGCCTCAGTTTCCCTGTCTATCAACAGGGGATAAAAATAGACTCTACCACTTAGAACTGCTACAAGGATCACCTGAGCTCAGCCACGCGGAGCACTTAGTTTAAATTCTCCCCTGTGGGCCGGGCATGCAGGGGTGGTGCAGCCCCACTTTACAGAGGGGGCTGGGGTCAGGGTGGGGTGGGGTCAAGGACAGAATTGCCTGAGAATTTCATCCCTTCAGAAATGACAGAGCAGGGATTTGGGGGCAGGCCACGAGCCTCCTGGGTGCTTTTCTGAGCTCCTGTTGACTTGGGACTGTGTGCCCAGACTGCAAGAGGCACACAGGGACACTGAAGCCCAGCATCCGCCTGGCAGCGGGACTCAAGGAGCTCACCGGCAGGGGACTGGGAAGGGTGGGGTCGGATGCATGTTGGGGAAGCAGGAGGGCTTGGAAAACCAGAGAAGAAGAAGAGAGGCATCCAGGGTGGGCATGGCGTCGGGGGTCAAACAGGGTGGACACCTGGCTGGCAGGGAAGAAGGATCCTGGATCCTGTGTGTCAGGCGCTGAAAGGGCCCTTGGAGCCACCAGCTCATCCACGACCAGAGGCAGCACCAGAGCCCCTCCCCGCTGCCGCCCCGGGCTGGCCTCGTCTTCCTCACCATCAGCAAATGTCCAGTGTTCATGGTCGGCCAGGACAGCCTGAGTCCTGGGCTTTGCTCCCTTCTTGTCCTTGTCCTGGGCACCAGGGTCCGGGAGCCCTTCTCCAGAGGAGGCCTTTGGGAGACAATGGGCAAAAGAGAGACGAAACGACATTAGGGTTCTTGGCAATAGTCTGCCAGTGGAGCCACCTTCCTGGGCCACAACCACGCTGGGGTGCTGTCCTAGATCCCAGGCACTGGGCCAAGTTGTCATCTTCATGTCCCAGTGGAGAAACTGAGGCTCAGAGAGGTTTGACGACTCATCCAAGGTGCACAGCGGGAGCAGAGCTGGGGCTGGACTCAAGGCCTGTCTGACACCTGTGAGACACACACTGAAGCTCCCGTCCCCATCCACTCGACCGGGCTGTAGGGGAGGCAGCGCTTTAGATGGGGACCTGGGAGGAGACAGAAAACAAGATGAGCAGCTGCTGCCACAGCCAGCGCCTGCGGCCAGGGCTCCCTGCCACCCCAGCGCAGCCTGCTCCTGCCAGGGCCCACGGCCTGCTGCAGCGTGGGCAGCTGGAACACCCAGGCTCCTCGGGCCACCACACTCTCTCCCACTGCCCTGGCACGGCCCGCACGCCAGTGGGCCCGGAAGCTCAGGGCACCATCCACAAGCAGCCCTGAGCCCACACCAGCGACGGGGCCCGAGGGCTCCTCCGTGGACACACACAGCCCCGCTGAGCAGGGAGTTCGAGGCCTGGAGACCTACCTCTGGCTGAGGTTGGGCTCAGGCCTGGCATCTGGACTCGCTTCCCTGCTGCCCACTGCCCACCTGGGGCAGAGGGGAGCCAGGTAGGGGCTGAGCTGGGAGAAGGGGCCCGGGCCTGGCAGTAACTGGGTATTTTGGGAGGGGCTTTCCAGGTGAGAGGAGGAAAGTTGAGGCCCACATACCAGCCATCTCCCGCTGGTACCGCTGAGTCACAGCCCCTCTGTACACACACAACCCACCCACGCCCCGTTCCTCTGCGTGTCTCATCTCGGCCACGGCGAACCTGCCAGCCCCTCCAGAACCCTGCAGCCCCCAGGTCCCTCCCTGTCCCCTGCCTCTCAGATCCACTCTGTGACGAAATTTGGTCCACAATTTTGTGCAAGGCGTGTGCTCACTCATGTTTCGCTGCGGCCCTGCAGTGCTGCTCGAGCACAGACCGCTCTCTGCCTTTCCGGGATCATCGCGCCAGCCTCTGCCAGACCCCGCTGCCCCGGGCTCGCCCTGCAGGCCAGTCCCGTCGGCAGTCAGGGTGGGCTTGCAAAAGTGGCACGTCTGACCGTGTCCCCAGAGCCTGACACCCTTGCCTGGCTCCCTGTTGACTGCAGAGAAAGTCCTAGCTCCTTAGCCAGGTGGTCAAGGTCCCCGGCGTCCTGGCCCCTAAAGCACTTGTGCTCTCCGGGCCTCGTCTCCTGTGTACCTCTCCTGCCCGCCAGGTGAAACCCTGGTGGCCCCTGGAAAGTCCGGCCTGTCTGGCAGCACCTCCTCGGCCCAGGCCTGGAATAGCCTTCCCTCAAGAGTTGCCTAAACCCCCCCCCTGGGTCCATGAAGTGTCCCCACTGACTCCCCACCTCTGGCCTGGGGGAGCTGCCCGCCCCTCCTGACTGCCCCACTTGCCACGGTGCACCCGTGTGACACACTATTATACCTGGGGACACCCCCAACTTGGAAACTCCCAGAGGCAAGAATCAATCTGTTTCCCTCTCCCTGTGGCCCCTGTGTCCCACACAGGTCTGACTCAGAAGAGGGGCCCAGGGGACATATTCATTCATTCATTCATTCATCCATTCAGTGCCATTGAGAAGGCCCTCGAAGATCGGATGCATCCTCGAGTGGGACAGTCATGCTCAAAACCACCAGGTTTGTGGGCAGCCGACAGGACCCAGGAGGTGAGGAAAGGCTGGGGTTGTTGGTGTTTGGTGGGCCGACTTGGCCCCTGCCCCCGCGAGGCCTGTTCTGAGGCAGCCCAGGGCATGGGACGGCCTGGGCTTGAATTTAAGCTCTACCACTTCCTAGCTGTGTGTTGCAGGCAAACCACTTACCCTCTCTGAGCCCCCGTTTCCTTGTCTATAAAGCTGGATAATGCCATTTCCCTTACAGTGTCGTAGGCAAGGCTGGTGCCGATGCAGCACTCGGTGGGTTCCCCTCCACCCATCCTTCTTCTGGGTCGTCTGGTTCCATGTGGGACACTTGAGGCCCATCTTCAAGGAAGCAGTGGTTTGGGATCCCCCCAGCTTGTGGAAGCTACCCTGGCGTGCCCCTGCCCTGGGGGAAGGAGCTGTCAGAGTTGTGGGCACAGGGTGTCCTACTATCCACAAGCCTCCATGGGCTCCTGCCCTCTGCACTTCTTGGCAGGCTGCAGGCCCAGGCACCAGGCACACCCAGCACTGGCCCACGGCTGCTGGCAGGGCCAACCCTGTCATTGGGCCTGGCCTTGTGCCTGGCATCCCTCTGGCACTGCCGGGGCACAGGCTTCCTGCAGGCGGATGCGGGCTTGTGCCAGTGCTGGCTGGCCCTCCCTGGAGCTGAGGGGGCCAAGGGGCCAGGCCCACACCCGCTGACCCTCCCAGGGAGGCCGATGAATGGGACCACATTCACCAGGCCATGGCTCCTGGGGCAGAGTCCCTGTGCCCCATCCGTGACTGGGGCTTCTCAAGACAGGGTCTTAAGCCACACTCGGCCCATCCCTCAGCCCAGATGTTCCGGGCCAAGGCTGTGTCTCCCCTCTAAGACGCTTCCCAGAGCACGGTGGTCTTTTCCCCTCCAACTCCCTTTTCAGGGCAGGGCCGTGTCTCCTGCTCAGTCTAGGGGAAAGAGTGCAGGAACATTCCAGAGGAAGTGGCCTGAGAAGCACACAGTGGTGGGGGACGCGTGAGGAATTCAAGGCCCTACAAGGTGTTCCATGGGTGGGTGTCGAGCGGTGGAGGAAACTCTCAGAGGAGGAGTGAGACGCCAGATGGGCCTCGGCCCTGAAGGTTATGGGAGGCAGGGAAGGGGGCAGGGAAGTCAGATGGGCATGTCCTGCCGGTCCTTCAGGCTGTCATGCAGGGGTGGCCCAGCGGACAAGATGGCAGGCTCAGGGCCAGTGGGGAGGTGGCCGCTGCAGGGCCTGGAATGCCCAGTGGTGGCGACCACTGGGGTAAGCGGGGCCACCCGGCAGGGAAGAACTGACTGGGCGTGGCAGGGGGCAAGGGTGGGGCGTGAGCCCAGCGACCTGGTTTCCGGCCCAGGCAACCGAGGTGGGGTCCAGGGGTGAAGCTGGCAGGAGAGATGACGGCAGCTGTCTGGGGCCTGTACCCACGAGGTGCCCGTGGGCTGTGCAGGTGGGATGTCCAGATGCAGCTCCGAGTGCAGGTTTGCCCCAGAAGTAGATTTTGGGGCTCGCCCAGGGAGGGGCGGATGCTGAGGCTGAGTTGGGGGCACAGGGAGCAGGCGTGGAGGGACAGTGCCCATGCTTGGAAGGTGTGCTCAGAAACCCCGAGATGCTCGGAAGACCCTGTGGGCTCCCAGGTCCCACCAGGCCTGGCCTGAGGCCTCCCTCTCCGCCTTCCTGCCCTTCACCTCATGCATCTCTGGAATTTTCCAGGTGGAAGTTCTCCTCAAAGGCCCTCTCGGGTTCTGCCTGCTGAAGGCATCCTGTCTTTGGGCCCCCACCTCCAACCCCCAGCAGGCCTGGAGGGAGCCCCCTGCAGCGCCGGGCCCTCCTCCTTGAGGGGTAGCAGCCAAGGAAGGAGACGGGCCTCCGGTGACCCCTGCTCACCTCTCCCTGCTCCCCACCAGTTCCAGACACACTCGCGATTTATCTTTCTCTGTTGTTTATTGTGTGCGGGCCAGGCCTCCCAGCCAACTCAGAGCTGGACGGGCCAGCTGCGGCCCGAGACGTCTGTCCGAGCCAAGCCCAGAGCAGCCCCCCGCCTGCGTCCCCTCGGCTGCCCCGAACCAAACAGGCCCTGAGCGCTGGCCTGGCTGTGCACGCTCTTTATGGAGCCCCAGGGCCCGTTGCCCCTGTTGTCTGCCTGTGTTTACAGCCTCGTGATTTTATTCCGGTGACGCCCCAGTCTGGACGAGGCCTGCTGGATGCCACCCTGCTGAGGCCTCTCAGCACTGCCTTGGGCTCCTCATCCGTCATTTCACCCAGCCTCGCCCCCGGTGGCGGAGGGCTCCTCACCCAGGAGGAGCAGGGAGGGCGCGGTGGGGGAGCTGGTGGGGAGCCTGCGCTCTTTCTGCTGCATTCTTGAGTGTGTGTGTGTGAGCATGTATGCACAAGTGTGTATGTACGTGTCTGTATGTATGTTTGCATGTGTATGCATGGGCATGTGCATGTGTGTTTGTGTATGCATGTCTGTGCATGCACACGTTTTATGTGTGCATATCTGCAGTGCATACATGTTTTATGCGTGTGCATGTATGTTTGTGTGTGTGCATGTGCATGTATTAGGGTTTGGGGGAGGCTCACCCCTAACCCTCACCCTAGAGCCTGCTGATGAGGCCCAACTTGGACAGCTGAGGACACAAGTGTCCACAGCCCAGCCCAGGCCTCCGGGCTTGCTTCCCACTGCACAGGTGTGTGACCTTAGCCAAGTTCTTCACCTCTCTGGGTCTCAGTTTCCTTTTGGGTAAAATCTGGCCTTGTGCCACACCCTTGGGCAGTGAGGGTTGTGCTGGGCTCTGGCTGCACACCCAGGGCCTGTCTGTCCCTCTGTCCCTCTTCTCCCTCAGCTGCAGTTGTTAATCTTCAGGGGGCGCTTCACTGAAAAAACACCCCTATAGACATACACGCAAGATTCAGTAAGTTCCCCAAAGTCCCTCCACGAATCTTCTGGCTAAGAACCTTCTTGACGGAGCTCAACAGAAAGATCCCCAGGAAGATTTGTGGAGCAAACACGGTGGGGGTAACACCCACCGCGGTGTCCCTAGTGGTGATGGAGAGACCCAGGGCTGCCACTCAGGCCCACCTTCTCCATCCTCCAGGAAACAAAGTCATGGGCAGTTCTTAGGCAGCCTTAAGCCATGTACAACCCCTGCCACGGCAGGTGACCTGAGCTCACACCTTGACCCTAGATGGTTTGATGAAAAAGGAGGGTGTCCCTTCTCCCTGTTAGAAATTAAGGGCTGGAGTGCTCCTGTTGCCGTGCGGTCCCTGGCTAAGGACTCCACAGTCCAAGGGGATTGTTACTCTCAGGGCCAAGGAGAGGGGACCCTGAACAAGACACACCTCTGGCCCATGGTGGGTGTACGAGGTGGCAGGGGCCTCGCAGAGCTTGCTCACTCTGCGGTGTGCAGACAGCCAGACAGTATGCAGAGCGCTCCCCAAGCACACCCCGTCCCTTGGGGCTGGAGTTCTAGAGGCTGGCCTTGGCAGTCAGGTGACTACCTCCTGGGGATCCCCAAAGGCAGGCCCAGAAAATTTGAAAATTCCTTGAAGACGTCAATTCGCAGGGCCATCTGCACTGGAAGCAGCTGAATTCCCAGGGCACCCCCACCCGCACTGAGAACTGCAGGCTCTGTGCTTCCCTTATACCAGGCACGGGACTCCGGAGACAGAGAGCCTGCCGGATGGGATGGCTGTGGCTGAGACAGGAGAACGGTCACCCCAAGGACACGGAGCCCCCGAGGGGCAGCCATCTCCTGGGTCTCCTGGGCCTGGCTAGTCCATTTCCACTGACCTGAGTGGGCAGTGGGTGCCCCCCGTCCCAGGGACCTTCAGAGCCTGAGAAGCTTCTACCTGCTCCACACCAGCCAAGGACATCTAAGGAGCTGACACCATGTCTTGTGGATGTGCTAGAAAGGGGACAGAGCAGGGAGGCTCCCCAGTGGGACAAGAGACCCTGGCCCCACAAATCAGCTGACCCTCGGGAGACAGGTTGGAAGGAGGGATGGTTCTGGAGAACCAAGCTCCAGGAGGAGCAGGTGTGCGTGTGTATGCAGGGGACTGAGCTGGGTGCCTTTCACCTTGAAGCCTGCAGGTCTCAGTCCAGAGTCTTAGACCCGGGCCTGTGACTCAGAGGCTGGCCTTGCTGGAGCCGCCAGGCGTGGGGTCGGGGGAGGTCCAGGCCGCGCAACTACAGTCGGGAGTCCAAGATCAGGGCCAAGCATGGGCGCCCAGCCGGCCCACCCCATATGCACCCGTGTCCAGCACTGCTCTCAGATTGTCTGCCTTTCAGGGGAAAGAGGACTGGGGCTTGCAGGTCTGGGGGTGCCCATAAAACGCTGGTGAATGCATGCGTGTTCCCCAAAATAGTCCCGTAACAAGTCACACTGGAGAAAGAGATGGCATTTAAATCAAAGTCACGGGGCCTGTGCAATTGATTCCATCTACCATCCTTCCTGTGCACTGGAAACGTCCGCGTCTCGACAAACCCCCCACCCCGCTCCCCCACAACCTGGCTTCGAGCAGACGCTCATAAATCTGTTTCGCTTGTTCCACACGAGCTGCCTGGGAAAAGGCCCCATTTGCTGCGTCTGCTCCTCCGTCCAAATGTTCAACGCCTTCAAGATTTTATGATTTTGGGTTATTGAGTTGGCCTCCTGGGTCCCCTGTGGTAGGCGGCTTTTTGAGAGAGCGGGAGAGGCTTTGGGTGACCTCAGGTTCACCTCTCGCCTGGCCGGAGCAGAGAGCATCATATGAAAGCCCTACAGCCGCCGAGGGGCCCTATGGCCTTTCATGGGAGCTCCTGGGGGCGACACAGGCCCTGACCCGAGGCTGCCTCCTGAGCCCCGACTCGGGCCCCACGCCCCACCCATCCTGAGATTCTGGGCTCATTTTTCCTCGACTTCCTGGATCGACATTGCCAAACCCTCAGCTTCTGCTTCCCTCGCTGGCCCCAGGTCCTCCTCCCTCCAAGGATCCCCGGAGGGGGACAGCCAGGAGGTCGGGGGAGGGCAGGGGGTGAATGCCCAGGGTCGCTCACCCCACAGCCAGGCCTGGCCTCCTCTGTGCCATGCCTCATGCTGCCACCAAGTCCTGGATAAAGGCCAGGCTGATCTTCAGCGGGTGTGTCCTGGAAAAGTGGGACAGGTTGTTAAATATGTTGGCTGACATCCAGAATGCAGGGACACCTGCCCTCGCCCAGAGGGACTGCACAGTCTCGAGCGGGAAGCAGGCAGGTACCTGGAGAATTATAAGCCTAGTGATCAGTGGTGTTCAGCATGACTTGGGGGCTCAGAGAAGGCTCCCGGAGTGGGGTGGGGGGGATATCTTTCAAATTAATCTCTGAAGGACCCACAAGAAATGCCAAAAGGTTATGGTGACAGAAGGGACAGAGGAGTGGGAGGAGGGACAACATGAGCAGAGCCCAGAAGCAAGAGAGAGATGTTTGCTGTGTTTGGGAAACAGGCTGTGGCGTCCAGAAAAACAGGGAGATAAAAGCTGGAGACCAGTTGTCTTCTACAATTCTGGGCTTGGGAGAATGAGGTCTGCCTTGGGGATAACAGTTTAATCAGGAACGCGGCCTGATAAGATTCGAACTGTAGCAAAACCAGGAGGAGCATTTTGGAGCAAGCAACCCTACCCCACACCATACCCCAGAATTAATTCTAAATGGATCACAGACCTACTTGTAGGAGCTAAAACAATAAAATTTCTAGAAGAAAACGGGGTGGGGGGAATCTTCGTTACCTTGGGTTTGGCAAATACTTCTGAACTATAATACACAAAGCACAAAGAATCAAGGAAAAAAATCAATATATTGGACGTCATCCAAATGAAAAAGTTTAGCTCTTCGAAGATATTATTAAGAAAATGGGCCAAGTGTGGTGGTTCATACCTGTACATCCCAGCACTTTGGGAGGCCAAGCAGGAGGATCACTTGAGGCCAGGGCAACGTAGCAAGATCCTGCCTTTACAAAATATTTTAAAATTATCCAGGCTTGGTGTTGCATGCCTGTAGTCCCAGCTACTCAGGGTCGCTTGAGCCCAGGAGCTGGAGGTTACAGTGAGCTATGATCGCGCCACGGCACTCCAGCCTGGGCAGAGCCAGACTCTGTCTCTAAAAAGAATGAACATTTACAGCTCAATGATAAGAAGAAAAATGACCCAATTTAAAAATGGGCAAAAAACCAGAACTCTTAAAAGGGGCACAACCACTTTTGAAAGCAGTTTGATAGTTTCTTAAAATACTAAACATACACCTACCACATATGATCCAGCCATTCTACTTCTAGGAGTTTCCCAAAAGAAGCGAAAACGTCTATCAACACACTAAAATTATACATGAATATTCATAGCAGTTTTATTTGTAAGAGCTAAACACTGGAGAAAAACCAAATATCCATCAATGGGTGAATGGACAAATTGAGATATAACCATGTAATAAAATATGACTTGGCAATAAAAGAAGAATGAACTATGGCTAAGTGCTACAACACGAATGCATCTCAATATATTCTGAATGGAAAAAGCCAGGCAAAAGAGAGTAAGCAAAATTCTAGAAATCGCAAACTAATCTATAGTGACAGGAAGCACATCAGTGGTCCTTTGGGGACAGGACTGAGGGATTTGGGAGTTACCAGCGCCTCTCCCTGTGGTTCTCAACTTGGGCTGCATATTAGAATGAAAGCTGGAAAGTTTTTAAAATCATGATGCCTGGGCCCCAGCCCTAGACCAACAGAATGTCTGAGGATTCTGCCCGGCATTGGAATTTTCCCGGTGCTCCCAGGGGACTCTGGTGGGCAGCCCGGGCTGATAACCCTGACCGTGGCTGGTGGTTGGGAGAAGTTGAGCCCCCCAGCATAGGGTGTGGCGAGCGGCAAGAGAAGAGGACCTGGGACCAGGCCTTGAGAAGCCCCAACTTTAAGGGGCGGAAAGGGAAGAGTAACAAGAGATGGGAGTAGCTGGAGGAGGAGTAGCTGGAAAAGGAGTAGCTAGAGAAAGAGCAGGAAAATCAAGTAGGTCCCAGAGGAAAAGCGAAAATGGCTTCATGAAGTGGGAAGTCAAAACGAGTGTGACATGCTACAGCAACGTGGAGTGAAATGAAGAGTGAAAAGGTTTATGGGATCCACCAACAGAAAGGTCGTCGGTGAACTTGGAGAGAGCAGTTTTGGTAGAATCGGGGTGACAGAAGCCAGACTGGAGGGGAGTGTGAGAAGCGGAAACTGTGAACTTGGACAACTCTCAAAATAACTTTGAAGTAGAAGAGAGTGTGGGGTGAGGGGAGGGTCGAGGGTTTTCAGGAATGGCGAGACTTGGGCATATTTGATCGCAGACAGAAAGGAGCCCGAATGGAACAGAGGAGTCTAGAAGGATCTCGGCTGTGAGGTCACAGGTTTGTGACAAAGCCATGCTAGGGTAAAAGGAAGGCCCTTTCCATAAATGTGCTGGAGCACCTGGAGTATGTACGGGGCGGGGTGGGGGAAGGAACCTTAATTCCCACCTCACACCACACACAAAATTAATTCGAGACAGATCACAGGCCTGAACGTGAAGTCTAAAACCACAAAGTTTATAGAAGAAACTGTGGGAGATTATCTTTATGACTTTGGGGCAGGCAAGGTTGTGTTAGTAAACAGGACATAAAAAACACTGACCATGAGAGAAGAATTGATAAACCAGGCTTTGTAAAACTTTAAATCTTCCACTCATCAAAAGATACCACTCAAGGCAAAATTAATCTATGTTGAATCAGATCGGATTGGGGGTGCTGCCTAACTGGAAACTGGCATGAGGGAACGTTCTGGACTGATGGATGTGTCTTGATAGGCGCGGGAGTTACATTCGTGGATATGTTTCTCAAGAAAAGATTAAACTGTATACTTAAGATCTATGAACTTTATATAAATTAGATAAATTATATCTTAATATAAAAGGTAGAAGGAAAATACACCATGAGGAGGTGAAAAGGCCAAAAGATATTTGCAACACGTGTATCCGATCAAGAAAGTACATCCAGGATATATAAAGAACTCCCACAATCAAAATGGGAAAAAATACCCTATCTTTAAAATGGGTATAGGTTTAAACATGCACTTCATAGAGATATCCACAAAGACATTCTGATGGTTAATAAGCACGCGCAAAGGTGTTCGATATCTTAACGCAACAGGAAAATGCAAATTAAAACCACGATGAGACAACACCCCCATGCCTACCGGAATGGCTAAAATGAAAGCGAGACAATTCCAAGTATTGACAGGATGTAGAGCATTTTATACTCCACACACTGTTAGAGGAAGTATTATTTAATAATATAAAGTGGTACAACCACTTTGGAAAGCTATTTAATAGTTTCTGATAAAGTTAAGCACACATCTATCCTCTGACACAACAATTTCACTCCGAGGTACGTATCCAAGAGAAATGAGTGTATACGTCCACCAGAAGACTTGCATAAGAGTATTCACAGCAGCTTAATTCATGAAGCCCCAAGCTGGCAACAACACACACATCCATCAGGAGAGGATAGACAGGTGTGAACTGCGGCACATCCACACCATGACCCCACACAGTTATAAAAAAGAACCACCTAACGATTCACATAAAACACAAATGCATCTCAGAAACATGTTATTGAGCAGAATAAACCAGGCACAAAGAAATACGTATGGTATAACTCCGCTTTGTGTGATGTTCAAGAACAGATAAAAGTGGCCAGGCGTGGCGGCTCACGCCTGTAATCCTAGCACTCTGGGAGGCTGAGGCAGGAGGATCGCTTGAAGTCAGGAGTTTGAGAACAGCCTGAGCAAGAGCGAGACCCCATTTCTACTAAAAATAGAAAAAAATTAGCCGGGCATGGTGGCAGCCCCTGTAGTCCCAGCTACTCAAGAGGCTGAGACAGGAGGATCTCGTAAGCCCAGGAGTTTGAGGTTGTTGTGAGCAAGGCTGATGCCACGGCACTCTAGCCTGGGTGACAGAGTGAGACTGTCTGAAAAAAAGAAAAAAAGAGATAAAATTAATTTTAAAAAAAAGAACAGATAAAAGCAAAAATGGTGATTACAATTGAAAGGGATGTATCTTCTTTTCCCCTACCTCCTTGCAGAGCAGGGGGCCGGGATTGGGTGCCCTGGGGCAGGGTCGCGTTCCTATCAAAGGGCCAGCAGCGCAGCCAGCTCCAGAGAGGACAGCAGGACTCAGCCCCACTCAGATGGCAGGTGTGAGCGTCTCTCTGCAGCCAGGGTCCCCTCTCCACCAGCTCCATCTCCTCTCGTGCTCAGCACCAGCTTCCCAGCCTCCTGTCCCACCCCTACTCCTGCTGGAACCCCGTGGTGGACCCACTGCCCTTAGGTTAAAACCCGAGCCCCTCAGCTTGGCATTCAAGGCCCTTCTGGCCCACCCTTGTCTGCCGCTCCAGCCCCTGCTAGGCCAGACGTGAGCACCCGGGACTGTGGACACATGGAGCGGAGTGGGGCTGAGCCTTACTCAGTCGTCCTTCAAGGGCTAGAGTGCACACTCATGGAGCTCCGGGGCACCCTCAGGCCCACGGTGCTGTCCGGGGGTGAGAGAGACCAGGCAAGGCGGGCACAGTGGGGCGTGCAGGTGGGTGGCTGCAGGGGACGGTCTGTCTGGTCCTCCCAGGGATGTGCACAGCCAGGCAACGGCGATTTGGGGGCAGAGATAGGTCAGGCCATTCACTGATAGATACATCCGACTTCCCCGAGGAGGAGATACCAACCAGAGCTGGGCCAGGGCCAAGGACGTGGGAGTTCAGAGTGGACTTCTGTCCTGGTAGGGAAACTGAGGCAGAAGACTGGACCTGCAGACCAGGCTGTGCGGTGGGTGAAGGGGGAGGGCAGAGCCTGTGCCCCTGGGACAAGCCTGCAGAGCAGGGGTCTCAGGGCTGTTGGATCCAGTTCCAAGCTTTGTGGGGTGGGGAAGGTAGGACAACATCCTCCGCTAGGCAGCTCCAGGCACCAGATCCTGCGCGGGGTTCCGTGTCAGGAGGATCCCGGTCCCCGCAGGGGATTGATGATACACCCAAAGGATTAACGGGAGCGACTCTAAGGAAGGGAGTGTGTCCCAAAAGAGTTAGGGGCCAGGGAACCAGGAAGGCCCAACCTAGCAACCGTGAGGCACCGTTACCCACCCACCCCCAGGCCTGAAGGGGCGCAGGGAGGAAAGATGTTCTCAGGGTCCAGCAAGTGCTGGGACCGTGTAAGAGGACCTCCCCCACCCTCAGAGCGGGGACCCTAGAGGGACACAGCTACCCATAGAGCTACAACCAGGCATGAAGGGAGGCTGGGAAGAAACACCCCAACTTCTCTCTCCTCCTGCTCTCTGCACCCCCATTGGAAGCCACATTGGGGAGGGACGCAGTCCCGAGGGGCCACCCTGCTGGGCTCAGTGGGACAGACGAGGGAGGAGCGTGCATGGGTGCTGGGCGTGGGAAAGTCTGCAGAGCGCCTCACATGCATCCTTGGTCATCCTTCAAGGTGGCGATTTTTAGCCCATTTTATGGGTCAGGAGAATGAAGCTAAGATGGGAGGGCACATGCCCAAGTCCCCTTACAGGTCATAAGTGGCCAAGGCACAGGCCTGGGCCCCCAGATCGTGGTGCTCAGGTCAGGTTCCCGAGGCCTCCGCTGCTCCTGGCTGCACCAGGAGGAGGACAGGCCGACCATGCTCGGTGCTGGCTCCAAGGACCCTGAGCTGGCCACAAAAGGGTGGCTCCCCTGGGACGGCGACCTCGGCCCCCTCCTCCCTCCAAGCCAGGTCCCCAAACCGGTCCGGCTCCCCTCTGGTGGCACCCCTCTCAGCCACGGCTGGACGCCAGTCCCTCACACAGCCGTGCTGACAGATTGGGTGTCTCCGGTGCACCAGCAGCTGCCGCTAAGTGGCTTCCTGGCAGGGAGTCAGGGGTCACCTCATCCCCGCTCTGCTCAAAACAGCGCTGGCCTCGTCAGGGGGCGCCTCCCACGCCTGTCTGCCGCACGCGGGTGTGTTTATCGTCAGCTCTGAGGTCCAGCCCCAGTTTGGGGATCTGGGAAAGCAGGGCAGATGGCTCCCTGGCGGGAGGGGCCTGGGCCCTGGCCCGTGAGCCGGCGAGCCTCACCACGCGTGTTCACCGTGGGCCACACGTGCAGGGCCCTCTGTGTCCCGGGCTCTGGCTTCTGCCCCACCCTCTCGAGTCAGGCTGTGGTGTCCAGGCCGCTGGCTCTGGGCCTCAGCCCTGGCAAGTCCTTGATCTCAGAATTCTCCTTCTTCTCTTGTTCTAGAATGGTGTTTACTGAACGTAAATACAGTATTTGATGAAGTCACACACAAATTGTGATGGGAGAGCATCACCAAGGAGAAGACAGGCCCTTTTTTTTTTCAGTGAAGGGTGATTTTTGTCATTTTTAAATTTTATCTTTTTAAATTGACACATAATAATTGTATGGATTTATGGGATACATAGTGATGTTCTGACACATGCAATTATAGTGATCAGATCAATGTAATTGGCAAATCCGTCATCTCAAACGTTTGTCATTTTGTGCTGGGAATAGTCAATATTCTCCTTCTAGCAATTTGCAGCTATATATGGCTGTTACTTATAGTCATCCTACAGTGGTGTAGAAGACTAGAAGGAATTCTTAATTTCATGCAATGTGTCCTGCTGGGGCCAGCAGCTGCCAGAGACTGCGGCCTGTGTGGTGGCGACGTTTGGGGTTCCAAGACCAACTCCACGCCTATGAGCCGAGTGGCCCTGGGCAATTCAGTTCCCTTCCCTGGGACTCAGTCTTCTTTGAGAAATGGGGAGGAGAGAGCTAAGGACTTAACAGGACTTCGGCAAGTGTCAGCCCCCTGTGCCCCATGCTCCACACATACATCCCCTAAGATGTATGACACTGGGCTTGTGTGTCGTTGTAGCACAGGGGGTGGCCTGGCCCTGTGGCCCAACCTGCTCAGCCTGCAGCCCATGGCCGGCCCTGTGCTGGGAGTTCAGACACGGCCCAGTTCTCGGCAAGCTCCCAGCCAAGAGGGTAGGCGATTTCAGTCCAGTGTGACAAGCAGTAGTAGAAGGTACGTCAGGATGAAGGCACAGCACAGATGAGATCAAGGAAGGCTTCTCGGAGGCAACATAGGAGCTGGGCTGTGAGGCCCAGCAGGGATGTTTTGGGTAGAAAGGCAGTCGATGAACAAGCATTTCTGATAGAAGGACCAGCACCCGGAGAGGGAAGGTCACTGCGTATTGGGGAATCAGATGTGGTTCTCCATGGCTAGAGCAGAGGACGCCCAGGATAGGGGTGTCTGGAAGAATAGGGGCCCTAGTACCAGGGCATCTGGGGCCCTCCGGAGCTGGGAGAGGAGGGGTAAACAGGAAGGGAAAAGAGCAGAGTCTCTCCAGGTGTGGTCGGGAACCACCTGCCTTAATGCTACCTGAGTTAAAAGTGCAGATTCCAGTGTGCCCAGCTCTCAGCGTGCTGGTGGGCGCTCTGGATGACATTTCCCAGCAGGCAGAGGGCCCGTTTGCCTCCACCTCTTCCCTCTGAGACAAGGAAGGGCAGGGGCTGAGCTTCTGGGGTCACTGGCCTGGGGTACAGGCCCTGGCCGCCCCCAGCGGAAGCCCATCCCACGCTGGCTGGTGGAGCCCATCCAGCCGACACACGCGCTCGTTGCCTGCATCCCGGCAGGGGAAGGTTCCTGGGGTGGTATCAGCTGGGTCAGCGTCCAGCTGAGTCAGCAGTGCCAGCCGCTCATCTGGCCCCGCAGATGAGCTCCCTGAGGGCTCCTCCGAGAGGTCAAGGTGGCCTCAGACAGGCAGAGGGCTGCAGGGTCAGGGAGTCGGCTCTGGGGGTGGGAGGGCTTCGAGAGTAAACAGCGTCTCCACCACAACAGGGAGACGGGACGCAGGCAGAGAGGCGCAGCAGGTGCCCCAGGGACACGGATGGGCTCAGCCCCGGTCCCAGCTGAGCTGGGTGGCAAACCCACGCCTGCTGCAGACAGCCGGGGCTCTGTGAGTTTGCACATGGGAGTGTGCAAAGGTCCTCCAAGGCTCAGTGGAGGGGATTTGAAATAATCCCAGCTCAGCGAGGGATGGGGCTGAGCAGGGCAGAGGGAGGGTGGGGCTCAGGGACAGGGCCCGGGAGGGCACAGGAGCTCTGCGAGGGGTTTGTGTCCTGAGCTGGGACTGGGCACGCCTTGGCCTGGGCTGAGCCCCCGTGGTGCCTGGCACGGGCCAAGGCTGGGGGCAGCCGGGCCTCTCCCAAAGCCCTCCTTGTCGGCGGGCAGACGGGCGGGGCGGGCTGGGGGCCGGGCGCGGCCGCTCATATCTTCCCCGTTACTTCATCCATTTTGCTGCCACTGATCCCTTGTTTATCTCGCTGGGAATGCAGGCTCGGTGGAAGCCCGGGCCAAGAGAAAGGCCAGAGCCTGGGCCGCCTCCAGGAGGCCTCAGCCTCGCTCTCCCTCCTCCCTCACCTGGGCCCTGGGCTGAGCACGCCTGGGGACGGCCATCGAGGCACCAGCCATGCAAGGGGGCCTGGTGGAGAACCCCCGACGTGGCACCCAGGGGCCGGGTCTGGACTGTGCCCTGGGCAGGCTGTGATCAGGGCGGATAGTGGCCATCGTCTATGAATTGGGGGTTGTTTTAATTGACCTTTGAGAAGGATTATTGTCGTTAATAATAAGCCTGCCATCTCATAAGCACCCACCCCCTGAGCCAAACTCGGCGTCCCCACGAATCACCGTCATCCCACTTTAGAGACGGGATGGCGAGGGAGCCCCTCCAGCCGCACCTTGCATCTTCAATTGCTGAGGCTTCGGGGTGCAGGGGGTGCCCCTAGGTGGGTGCAGGGGTGGGGACCAGGCTGGGAGAAGACTCTCTGGGCTGGAGGAGGGGTAGCACCGCAGGAAGTGATGGCCTCCCTGGGCATTGTGAGAGCCCAGCAGGGCCAGTGCCTTGGAAAGTCGTTTGGGAAGCAGCCAGAGGGGGACAGTAGACCCCTACTGGGCCAGACCCGCCAGACGCTGGCGGACCCCGGAAACTCAGGTCGAGTTGGCCCTAATCCTCACCTCCAAGCAAGCCTATCTGCCCCAGATCACCCTTTCGGGAGTGGGGCTGGGGTTCTTTGGCCTAAGCAGGCTTATCTGAGCCTTTATCCTTAGCGATGATCTCCAAGGACAACCTCCATGGAAGGGGCTTGCAGGTCCTCATCAGACATAGAAACCAGGGCCCAGAGAAGGTGCGCAAGCTGCCGAGGGTCACAGAGCTGCGTGAGCTGGGATCCAAGCACACCCTGTCTTACTCACGAGCTTGCCGGCTGTCTGGACCTTCACTGCCTAGAAGACCCGCTGTGGGTCCCCTCCCTAGGCGGGCATGAGTTCCGGCTGGGCACCGGGGCCAGAGCCTCAGGGTCCTCTTGTCTTCTTTCCTCCTGTGACTTGGTTTTCCAGTCTGTGAAATGGGGTGGGTGGGTCCAACTCCAGGCCTGCCTCTGCCCTTGGTACTGGAGCCTCAAGGAGGGATGAGGTCATATTTGTCTAGGGGCTCGAGCATCTTGGAAGGAGAAAGCTCGGCAAAGACAAGGGCCCATTGTCCCTCCTTCCCTGGCCCCCCGCCAGCTCCTGCCCGTCACCAGATGAGGCCAGCCCTACCCACAGCCCCCAGAGGCCACCACGTGCCAACATGGGGTGACTCAGTCCCCTCCCTTCCCATCGAATCTTTGTTGGGGGGCTGTTGGGGAAGGCAGGAGAGAAGAGGAGACGTGGGGGGACCCTGCTTGGGGATTGCACCCCAGGCCACTACAGTGGGCTTGGGTGAGAGGTCAGGCAATAATAACCAGAACAGGGGCAACTTTTAAACTTGCTTTTCCACAGCGTTCTTTCTCAGCAAATGCTCACCACACCCCTGAAGGGGGCATTGCTGTCGTCACCCCCATTTCACAGATGCAGAATACTTGTCCTGGGCCACTCAGCTCATAACTGGAAGGGATGGCAGAGGTGGGATGTGCACCGGAGTCTGTGTGGTTCTAACGGGTTCTGCAGAGCGGACCCAGGGGCTGGGGCTGGGCTGGGGGACGGGGAAGGGACAGGCCCAGCACCTGGAGCTCACGGCGGGTGGGGGTTCCCAGCAGAGATGTGACGCCTTCTCACTGGGCCTGTGGACAAGACTACGGGCCTCTTTGGTACAGAATGGGGACGTTGGGGCACGTCAGTCCTGCTGCTGCTGGGGACTGGGTGGACTCCTTGGCCGCTGGCACCCGGTGGTGGGAGGGTTGGGTAAAGGATGCTCCAGAGATTTCAGTGCTTTAAAACACCTAATGGGGCCACACATGAGCAGGGGCTGCTTCTGTATCCCCGAGGTCCTTGGAGCTCGGTCAGCCGTTAGCCGGACAGGACAAATAACAGCTCGAATGTGATGCGTGCAAAAGTAAACTCTTGGTTTCCTGCCCAGCCTGCCCCTCCCTGTGTCTTCCCCATCTCAGGAAATGGCACCATCGTCTGCCGGGCTGCGCAGACCAGAAACCTGGGAGGCATCCTTGGATCCTCCCGCCCTCTCCACCCACACCCAGCCACTGCCAAGACTTGTCAATTCTGCCTCCAAATTAAATCCCAAATCCACTTCTCTCTGTTCTCACTGCCACCACTGTGTCCGAGCCACCACCCTGGAGGCCAGCACTGCCTCCTCCCTGCCGGCCCTCTGCCCCCTCCAGTCCACTCCCCAACATGAGACAGAAGAATCCGCTTAAAATACAAATCAGTTCCCACCATTCTGCTTAAACTGCCCCTGCCTGCAATGGCTTCCTGTTGCATTTGCACCAAAATCGACACCCTTCGACTCGCTCTGAGGTTTATCATGACCTGGTGCTGCCTCACCTCCTTCCACTGTCCCCCAGCTGTTTTCTCCTCAAATCTGTGCCTTTGCACATGCTGTTCCTTCTGCCTGGATGCTGTTCCCCACAGTTGGTTTTCTCTCACCCTTCAAGTCTTGGCTTGTAGCTCGCTTTTTCTGCCAACCTAAACTCCGTCTCCTGAGGTCTTTATGCTCAGAGCCACCTGTGTGTCTCTTTCGTCAGAATTTACCTTAATTTATAATTATGTGTCTATCTTTTGTCTGCACCACCAAACTGTAAGATCCGGGAGGGCAGGAGCCTACTCATGTCGTTCACTGCCATGCTCCCAGAAGGAACACAAATATCTGTGGACTGACTTAGCCACTGACATAATAGCAGCAGCTCTAATTTCCTGAGCACTTTCGATTCTTCCTCATATTGGGTATAATACTCATCGCAACCACCCTCTGAGGGAAGTAGTGTCGTTGCTTCCCATTTTCCAGATGTGGAAACTGAGGCTCAGAAGCTGGGACTGGTCACCCACCATCACACAGCCAGAGTGCGGCAGAGCCAAGGTCAGGTTGGTCAAATCTGAGGTCTGGGCTTCTAACCACTATGGGGTCTGGATAATTTATTAAAATCGACTCCACGATGATATTCGTCAAGTCCCAGAAGTCATCAGTGGTAAGGTTTTACGGGTCACGAGGAAAGGTAAGGACCCTGACAGGTAGACGACAGTGTGCCGTCCCACATTCAAAGATGTAAAGATGGGAAAACAGTGCTTCTTGGGAATTGATGAAATACAATATTCCGGGAGCAAAAACCATTCAATCCTCAGGACCCAAGGGGCAAAATAACAGATGGGTTTCTCGGCAGCAATGAGGACACCACGCCCCTGGGCTGGAGAGTTCAAGGTCCCTGGGGGAAGCTGGGCACGGACGACCCAACGAGATGGACGTGATGACCGCTCTGGCAGAGGCCTCTCAGCTCCTCCTGGGGAGGAGATGGGGGCAGAGGCAGAGCAGGCTTCCCAGAGGAGGGGTGGCTGAGGCGGACCGCAAAGCATGAGCAGACAGAGGTCAAGTGGGCCAAGAGCCCTTGCACCTTCCCTCGCTAGGAAATGCCGTGTGGCTCCCTGCGGCTGGGACAGAGAGCAGGACATGGCCAGGCTATCATGGGGCAGGAGGTCATGGCCCTTCCAGGACTGGCGAAGGAGCTGAGGCTTCATCCCACAGGGGAGGGGACCACAGGGCAGGGGACCACGATGTGACAGGGCGGCCTGAGCAGCAGACGGGTGGGGGCCACCTCCCCAACCCAGGCCTGGGAATGTCGGGGCTGGCGGAGAGCCCGCCGGAGGCTGGTGGAAGGCCCACTTACCATGACGGATGGGGGCCCCGTCGGGCCACGCCAATTAGACAAGATGGAGTGCCAGGGCAGTGCTATAAATATCTTGGCTGCCGACAGGCCCGGGAACGTAAATGGCGATGTTCAGCAAGTAGGAGAAATTGCTCAGTTCAGACAGGATGGGTTTTTTGGGTTTTAAAAACATGTTCTGCCCTCCACGAAGACTTCAAGGTGGACAGCAATGAGGCTGGTGCCCAAGGGCAGGCTTTTTGTGCAGGCACGGGCTGGAGCAAAGATGTGTGAAGCCAAAGCCTCGGTGGCGGGAGAGAGTAGGGGAGTCCCTGGAAAGGCCATTGCACTTGAACCCCAGAAAAAGCCTGAATCCAGCTTGCAGCTCTGTCCATGGTCAGAGGGGCACCTGGGTGAGGGAGGGGCCGACCACCCAGTCTGGGGACACACAGCCCAGCCAGGTGTTGGGGGCATCCCCTGCCCCGAGGAAGTGATGTCTCCTCTGCAGAGGGAAGTGGCACAGCCCGGATACCCTCAATCGAGCTCTGAGAGGGACAAACACACACTCAGAGGGGCATAAGGACGCCTGGCACAGAAGCATCCAGGTGGGGGGCCTGGGCTGGCAAGTGACACAGGGCAGCCACAGCCCAGGGTGAGCCGGGCCTGCAGAAGAGCCCAGAACAACAGCAAGGTGAACAACATCCAGGTGGCCTTGCAGTGCTGGGGCGCTGGGCCGGGCATGACCCTGCAGAGACGCTGCTCTGTGTGCCCAGGAGAAGGGGCTCTGAATTGGAGAAGACACGCCCTCCCTGGGGAAGGGACAGGCACATGCGGGGGGGCACAGGGGTGGTGGGGACAGCAGGCATGACCGCAGAGTTGCATCCAGCAAGCTCTCGTCTCCTGGCCCAAAGCCGCCCACCCCCAGGGACAAGGCTGAGGGGATGAACGAGATCACTGGGCCGCTTGTGGAGGGGCAAATGTCTGCTGAGGGCCTACTGCGTGCCAGGCCCTGTGCTCCGCTCCAGCTGGAGGCCCGGGCATGGGGGCAGGGCAGGGGGCACTGCAAGGCCCCCAGCACTGCAAGGCCACCTGGATGTCACCTTGCTGTTGTTCTGGGCTCTTCTGCAGGCCCGGCTCACCCTGGGCTGTGGCTGCCTGTGTCACTTGCCAGCCCAGGCCCCTCACCTGGATGCTTCTGTGCCAGACGTCCTTATGCCCCTCTGAGTGTGTGTTTGTCCCTCTCAGAGCTTGATTGAGGGTATCTGGGCCGCGCCACATCCCTCTGCAGAAGAGACATCACTTCCTCAGGGCAGGTGATAACTCCAACACCTGGCTGGGCTGTGTGTCCCCAGACTGGGTGGTCGGCCCCTCCCTCACCCAGGTGCCCCTCTGACCATGGACAGAGCTGCAAGCTGGGTTCAGGCTTTTTCTGGCTCACTAAGAAAGGAGTTCGCGGAGGCCTGGAGATGGGATGAGGGATCAGCCAAGCTCCAGACAGAGCATGGGGCAGAGCTCAGGTTCCAAGGGAAGCCATGGCACTGGGAGCGAACTCCCCTGGGCAGGAGCAGATCCAGAAAGTGTGACATTGAGGTCAAAACTGCTCCCCCAAAAGGACAAGTGGTGCATCCCCCCAGCCTGGGCAGGGTGGGCTTGGGAAGAGAGCTGAAGTGCAGGTTGCGGTGAAGGCAGGACCTTGAGTCCCTGTCTGGAACACGTCTCCCATCCCATTGTGCCGATGCGTGGGCTGCAGTGTGGTCCGGGGTGGGGAAGGGATCTGTGGGCAGCAGGAGCCAGAGCAGAGCAGAGAGGTAAGCTGGGTCCCAGGCTGGGTCTGCATCAGGCTCACTGCCCGGTGGGGTCTGGCAGGACCCTCAGCCACACTATCAGCTTCTGGGGTGCGGTGGCCACCCAGAGAAGCCTGGGCTGTGTAGACAGACAGGAACCTGGCCTGTGCCCAGGTGCCGGCGGCCTCTTCCCAGTGGGTGTGCACGTGTACCTCAAAGCATCTCCCCAAGGGAGCACTTCTGTGTAGACCAACAGGTGCATGAAGCTGTGGGAAGGTGCATTTGTGGAACTCCAGGGGTGTGTGATCTTGTGTATAACCCAGGGTGCGAGTGTGACCGGTGGATGTGGCTTGTGTGGCCAGGGAATTCCAGGCACTGTCTGAAATGTGGTGGTCATGTGAGTGTGTCAGTGTCTACCTGTTGGTCTGCAAAAATCACGCACGCACTGCTGGTCACTACAGCTTCCTCCTGCGCAGGTCCATGGTGGTGGCACTCCTGGGGCCCCCAGCCCCCCACACTGCCCATCACACGACCAGATAGCTTCATCCTTTTCCGTGTTATTTCTTCTGTTGCTTGAACGTTTATAAAACTTCTCAGGAAGTTTAAGAGAAGTTAAGGAACTGAAGGAAAATTTATAAATGCTTTTCCAGAGTGTAAAAAAGAATTCAATGTATTTCCTACCAGCTAGTCTAGAATTTTATTACTTATTTATGCAAGTTTTAACTTTATAATCTGTCTGGAGATCATTTTAGTGTTAGATATAAAGTGTTAGCTAATTTCCTCCCGCCCCGCACGGCTGCCCCTTCCCATTGTCGTGTCACGCTGTCGTTATCGTGTTGCATTTTTACATATAATCGCTGCTCTGTATCCCTGATCATACTCCAGGAGCATGCTATTAAATTATTGTTCCTTCAGACTATATTTTTTTATTGAAGTCTTTATCGCATAATACTTAAGATTATGGGCTTGAAGACAAACTGGCAGGGATTTACATAAGAACCTTGTCACTTAATAAATGTGTGATCTTGCGCAAGTTACCTCACAGTTCCTGCTCTGTAAAATGGAGTTTTGGGAGGCCTATAAAATATATCTCCCTTGCAAGTGCAGAATTAACTGAGAGCTAGAGACAGGAATCAGTCAGATAGAGATGGAACAAAAGCTTTATTACTCAGTAAAGGTGGATTGCTGTCCACCATCACCACGTGTCTGCAGTATTACACTAGCAGTTCCAGCCAATGCAATAAGGCAAGAAAAGGAAATGAAAGGGTTGATGATTGGAAACAAAGCCTCAGTGGGTGTCCTAACATTCATCCCTGACTGGACAGACTCCAGTCCCAGTCATGGGTAGTGCCGGATGCCGCAGGTCTTCCCTCACTTCTGACAGGCAGAGCCTATCCCCAAAAGTCATATGGAGCACAGTAGAAAATACAAGTGACTTGGGGGAGGAGAAACAAGGATGGAGAGAGAGGAAGGAATGTTCCTTTAGCTAAAGTCCTTTGGTAGAGACTACCCCAGGGACAACCTCATATAGTGCTGTAGTGAGCGTGAGTCAGTAATCCCCAAGAAGCACTCAGCTTGGTGCCTGCTACACAGTGGTGCACAGTCAATGCTGCTCTTATTATCTACGAATCTGTGCAAGGTCTTCCAGTTCATTTTTCTCCTTGTCCTAAAATTCTTAAAAAAAAGTGATCACCAATGTATTCTTCCAAACGAAATGTAGTATCATTTTGTGGTATTCTAAGAAAAACACTTCCTTCCAACCTCTGCCCACCCCGCTCCCCACTATTTCAGTGCGAGTTGCACTAGCATGTAATGATTCTGGCAGGTAGAGTGGTGGGTAGAGCAGGGCTGGGGCAACAGGGACTAGAGGGATGGTCTGCAAGACCCAGAGAAATGGAAGCTCACACTATGGAGGGGTCAAGGGTCAAGTGTATAACAAGAGTGGTGGGGCCTGGTTGGGGTGGGTGGGGAGCTGTTAGTGGGTTCCAGAGAGTGAGGCCCGTGGTGGAGCTGGCTCAGGAGCCAGATCTCAAAGTCAGAGTCCTGGTTCCAGCATCTGGCTCCACCGCCAGCTACTGTGTGAACCTGGGCAAGCTGCTGACCCTCTCTGGACCTCAGACCCCTTTGTCAAAGGAGGAGCACCTCTGTGTGCCACGCTGCTGTGAACCTCTTCCCTGGCCAAGGGGTATTCCCTGACCACCCCTCAACCCACTCTTCCTTTTCCCAGACAGCCCCAGGCTGGTTTCTCCTCCCCACCCTCCCACTTGGGCCCCAATATCCTCCCCATCTCTGAAAAGGAGAAATACTCAGGTCTCCGGGACCCCATGCTTCCTGCTGTCTACCCCACGTTCATGAGGCCCCACTTCTGGGGGAGCAGCCCCTCCTCCTCTCCGCTCACTGCCACCTCTGTTTTCATTCATTCATTAGTCCAGCCAACGGTCCCTGTCGTCCTGCGTACCTGGCCCTGCCTAGTCCCCAGGAAAACAGAGGAAAGTAAGCCAGGGGCCACCCACCTGGAGCTCACGGGCGGGGACCTTCCATAGACAGGCCCTTCCTTTATGCTCCTTCATCCCAGAAATGTGTTTAAGTGGCTGCCATGTGCCTGGAACAGGGGCCGCAATGGTGGCACACAGACATGGCCTCTGCTCCTGGGGGGCTTCCAAATTCGAGGTCAGAGAACCAAGAAATTGTGACTTTTGTGATTTGTGCTCGTCTGGCCCCCTGGAAGCCAGTGGGGGCCCCCAAGCCAGACTTGGAAATGAGAGACGGCTTCCCGGAGGAAGTGATGCCTGCAGAAGACAGCAGTTCGGCAGACACAAGGAAAGACACAAGGGAGGGGTGCTCCAGAGAGAGGGGAGGGGAGCAGGGTGCCCTCGGGGCAGGGTGGGGACAGGACGGCTGGAGGGAGTAGAGAAAGAGAGCCCACCAGGGTGAGCCTGGTGCAGCAGGCCGGAGCCGGGTCACCCAGGGCCTTGTGGGCACAGAAAGGTTTTCTACATTATCCTACAGCTGGTGGGAAGTTGGTGGTGGGTTTCAGCCAAGTGACAGGATAAGATCTGCATTTCTGAAAGATCCAGTGGGATCAGAAGGGGACGGGAGTGGATGACAGTGGCCCAGCTGGAAAACTATCCCAGCAGCCCAGTGAGGCAGGCAAAAATGATGGCAGCTTGGACTGGGAGGTGGGGGGCGACGATGGGAGTGGTGGGGTAGGCTGGGTGGTGGGGGGTGATGGGGCAGGGGGTTGACAGTGATGATGGTGAGGTGTGTCGTGGGGGTGTGGTGGGGTGCTGGGGTCAGGGAGGGTAACAGGACGGTGGGGTGGTGGTGAAGGGGCCAGGACAAGACACGTGGACACACAGGAAAGACACCCACCAGGTCAGATCTCCAGGGCACAGTGAGGGGTTGGTGCTGAGACGAGGAGGAGGACAGAGCTGCCGGGATGATCCTCTGGTTGAGTAGCAGAGCTGGTGCGACCACTGAGTTGAAAACACTGCAGGAGGAGCAGCTGGGGAGGAGGGAGAGTCTAGGTTTGGACCCGCCGAGGTCCAGGAGCCCAAGGCACAACCGGGCAGAACTGACATGGCCGGTCTGGACTGAGGAGGGCAGAGTGGGGTCACAGGAGCCTGGGGAGAGGGTTTCCGGAAGCAATTGAGCCACAGTGTGGACTGCTACTGAGATGGCAAGCGAGTTGCAAAACGCCAGCCATGCCCGTCAGGGTGGGCTGCGTGAAGGTCACTGCTGACCTGGGAGAGCTACCTGGGTGGCCAGTGGGGCCCAAGAGTGAGCAGGAGGGGAGGAGACAGAGTTTTGGAGAATCAGGCTTTGATGGAGAGGTGAAAGATGGGGGCAGACAGAGGGGGAGTGGGGCTGCGGGGGGTTTCTATTTGCTTTGCTCATGGAATGCTTCAATGCCAACGAGAAGGGCCCCACGAAAAGAGGCACGGCTGGAACCCTAAAGGTGGTGCATGGGCCGAGATATCTGGGCAGGGAGAGGGGAGGGGAGCCAGGCACAGGTAGGGTTCACCTTGGAGGACGTGGCCTCTCATGTCCACGGGGACAGGAGGAGATGAGGGTGAGCAGGCGATGGCCAGAGGCTTGAACATTTGGAGACTCGAGGGCGGGGACAGTCCCATAGAGCTAGTCCGAGGCTGGGAATGAAGGTCAGAAGTTTGCAGACAGTGCGGGAGGTATGGAGGATTTCTGTGTGAGGACTCAGTGACAAAGGACAGCCAGAATCAGCCTGGAGCATGGGTCAGAAGTCATTGTGGGCTGAGGTGGGTGGTCACGGTAGACCTGGAGGCAGGTCTCGGTCTGCAGTTAGGGTTAAGATTAAATCTGGAGTGAGAGAGGGCTCTGTCCAGAGGGGGCAGCAGATGGTTAAGACAAGGCCAGAGCCCCCGACCCCTCGAGTCCACCTGAGCTCAGGGTGCGGCCTCGGGAGCTCCTGAGGTCAAAGGTGAGTTCTCCTAGGCTGCCCATCCCCCAGGTGTCCAACCTGGTCCAGCTTCTATCCAAGAACCCTCCACCCCAAGGAGCGATGCCAGCCCAGACCCCACTCTTCCTCAGGCCAGAAGGACCCCCAACCCAGGCCCACCCTCCCCAGCGGCTGGGCCACGAGCCGAGTCCCGCCCCACCCAGCGCAGGGTGAGAATTCCGGCCACACGTCCCTGTGATGTGGTCACGTTGGAAGAATGTTAATCAAATATTCTCCTCCATGTTTCTTTTCTTTCCCAGGCTGGATTCCTAGAAGACAGGAATTTATGGTGTGAGAGCTCCAGCCCCCGCAGACCCACAGCCAAGGTCAACAGCACGAGGCGGGCAGTGCTGCCAAGCCGGGAGGGGAGCAGCGACTTTAGGAGCGGGTTGCACGGAAAACCAAAGTGCATGCATTTTTAAAAATCCCTTCTCTCCCTGGAGTCCCCAAACTCGGGGCTCAAACAAGGTTCCGCAGACTGGCCTGGGCAGGCCATTTGTGTGGGAACAGTGTTCCTCTTGGGGACAGGGCCTGTGGAGCTGCCAGGTGGGGGGTGTCCTTTGGGTCCTTGGAGGGTCTGGAGGTTGCTCCATCTCTGGGACCCAAGCTCTGTCCCCAGGGAGCAGCGGACAGGTTACCTAGGGTAACCCTCCTCTCTGGCCAGCCAAGGGCAGCTGAGTTGAAAGCAGCCCCAGACCCCGGGCCCTGCCACGAAGCCCCTGCGGTGGGAGCTGCTTCCCCTCATTTCCCCTCTGCCATCGGGGGTCTGGGGTCTTGACTGCCCACACAATGCCCACTCACAGGCCCGGGCCCCTGGGTGTCCCGCATTGGAGGGACAGGGGATGCTGCCTGCGGAGGCCGAGGGGAGGTGAGGAGGGGCCTGGAGACCACCTGGATTCAAACCCAGCTGACCTGACGCTAGGAAGACGGCCCAGCCCCAGCCCCGCAGGTGTAACTAGCCATCCACGCACGGCCCAGTCACCTGACTCTGTGCCGGGCACCTGGGAAAGAAGGGCCGAAGCGTTTCCACCTCCACGTGGGGAGTGAAGGGGAGACTGACCGGACATGGGGAGCGACCATCGTGTGAGGCCAGGGAGCGGGAGGGGTTGTGGGTCCCTCAAGGAGAGAGTGGTCGTCCCCGGGGCAGTGGGGAGGACACGGGTCCGAGACGCTTGCTGGAGGAGGTGCACCCTGAGAGGTGGCCAGAGTTCACCAGGCGGACACGCGGAGGGAGGGGGCTTGGAGGGAACATTCCAGCTAAGTCCGAAGCATGTGCAAAGGCCCAGAATGTTTATACCTTGGTAAGACTTTTCATATAAATAAATTCTCAAATCCAAAGGGGAAAAAAGGCCTCTGGCAAACCACATGTCTGGGTTTCTTGGTTGGAAAATGAGGCCCTGCCCTGCCCTGAGCCAGGGGACCAGCGGAGAGTGTGGCCTGACACATCCCAGGTCCCCACGCCTTCCACCGGCCACCCCAACCTCGCTCCGCCTGGCACCTGCCCGGGCCCAGGCCTGATGCCGACTCAAGCTTGTCCTCTGCGAGATGCCAGGAGTCTGGGAAGGAGACGGGAGCAGCCTCCTTGGGGCGCAGGGTCCTTCCAGGGTCTCTGCTCCCCAGATGCCTGGAGCGGAGGGAATGTGAACCTCCCGCTTATGTTTTATTTTTTCAATCTCTTTTTGGCCCTCAAGTGCAGAAATTTTTTACTCCCCCCGCTCACCCACAGGCAAGCTTTCTAACACATTTGCCGTGTGTCCCTTCATTTGTGCATGTTCTCGTAAAACGGGGCTCACTAGTGCCTGCTAGTGGGTACGGGGGTTCCTTCTGGGATGACGATCACGAATCAGAACTAGATGGAGGTGTTGGCCGCACAACATTGTGAGTGTGCTCAGTGCCACCGAACTGTACACTTTAAAATGGTTCACAGTTATATGTTGTGTGGGTTTTACCTCCATTTTTAAAAAAATGCATATCGCTGTTTTGGGGAGATTCACGTGAGTGGGACTGCATTTCTTTCTTGCCTTTTTCATGCAGCTTTCTGCTTTTAAAATCTAACAACATAGTTAGTTCTCTGCAGGGCTGGTTGCTTCGACCTGTTGCTGGTGCTCCACGGTGGGCACAGCTACATTTTACACCCACATCCCAGGGATGGACACCCAGGGGCCTCTCCCCGACATCATCTTCAACGCTGCCATGGAATTCCCCTTGCGGGCCTGCATGGGGTGTTGAGGATACAGCCAGCAGGATTGCAGAGTCTTAAGGTGTATGTGTACTTAACCGAGTACTGCCGGATGGCACTCCAGAGGGCCACGCCTCTGCCCCGCATCCATTCCTGCCACCACTAGAGGCTGCCCAGCTTTCGAACTCCCAGATGCCTGAAGGGTGTTCGGCAGCATCTCATGAGCATTGTAATTTGCATTTCTCTGCTTTCTGCTGGTAGATGACTCTGTGTCTGTCTTCTTAGGCTCTTTAGTTGTTTGCATTTCCTCTTCTGCAAATTGCCGGTTCATACCCCTCGCCCATTTTTCTACGGAGGGCTACTGTCTTTTTCTCCTTGCTTTGTACACATTCCTTGTATGTTCCAGACAGCAGCGTTTAAAAATCACAGATATCATCCCCAGTCTGTCATTTTGTCCCTGGGGTCCTTCCTTGAACAGAGAGCCCTAATTCCAACCGGAAGTTTCAAAAGAAAGCCAAAAGTGGCAGACTTGTCCTACCCTGCGTCAGCACATAGCACAAAGCCATGGGGAAGGAAAACAGTATGGTATTGGAGCAAGGACGGACCCCCGGGCCAGGGGAACAGGTCCGCAAGCTCACAGACAGAGTTTAACACCTCACAGCTCCCTGAAAAGAAGACAGATGGGTTAATAGATTGTTGAACAAATGGGCTCACAGTATGGAGAAAAATTGCAAGTGCATCCCTATTGATACATCATAAAAAGGCAACCCCAGATAGATGAAAGTCTGTCCTTGTTGCTTTGTCCCTGAACCTATGCTGACCGTGCCGACTGCTTTTTTTCCAGAAGGTCAAGATGGGACAAGATGGCGTGTCCCCCAGACTAAACGTGAATAGCAAGACTCTGAAGTTGCTAGGATAAATTGTTGGAGAATATCTTTTAACACAGGGGCGGAAAAGGAATCGTGAAACAAGACCCCAAATGCACACACCAGAAGGCACCAGCGGGGGCTTCCAGCCTTATCCAGAGGAAGTGGCACTTCCTCCCGGACGCCGGCTGGGCCCTGCCCACCTGGTGAGTCATGGGCCGCCCTCTCCCGAGGCTGGCAGCCTGGCCCGCCCTTCCCGTCGTACCCAGGAGGGAGCAGTGGCTGCCTTATCTCACCCTCGCCCACGGGCCCCACAGACATGAGGTCAGGGCCGAGGGTGTGATGAGGGAGGGAGGCCGGAGACAGCAGGGGGTCAGAGAGAGGTCAGGGGTCGCTGGCAAAGCTGTCACTGTATTTTGAGGTGGGGGTGGGAGGCAGGTCCTTGAGAGACCCTGGCCAGCCTCCGGGCTGGGGGTGGTGAAAGGTTCATATCATCAGGGGGTGGCAGGGTGAGGGGACCAGGAACAGGTGTGCCAGCCCAGGGCCCCAGATTAGGATCTCTGATCTGAGACTGTCCACACCCCCCACCCCTCCCAGAATCCTCTCCCGTTTCTCCCACGGCCCTTTGGAGCCAGCCCTATCCAGCCAGGACGTGGGCCAGAGAGAGAAGCTGCTGAGAACAGACGAGGGCAAGTCTGTGCTCTGCCAGGGTGTCTCCCTGGAGCTCTTTGGGTATCTGTGTCTTGCCTGCTTAGTCATCCGACACAGGGTCACCAGACACCAACACCTGCCCTGTGCCCGAGACACGCAGAGTCCAGGGTGGGATGAGTCCGTCTGCGATGTGTCTGGGTCCCAGGACCTGCTGGTTCTGTTGGTGCCTGACACCTGGGTCCAGGGCCGTGGTGGGGGGCACGTATGTGCGTGTACGTGTCTCTGCATGTGGTGTGTATGGACGAGTGTCCAACCGTCTGTCCCTCTTGCTTTGTCCCTGAACCTATGCTGACTATGCCAACTGCTTTTTTTCCAGAAGGTCAAGAGGGGACAAGATGGCGTGTCCTCCGGCCTGTGCCTGGGGATCCCGACCAGTTCTGGGAAGCAGTTTATGGGTGGGCAGTCGCCTAGTCAACGAATATTTATTGTCGACTGAGGGGCTTGCTGCCTGGTCTGCCTCCCTCTGCCAGCCTGCAGGGACCGGGAATGAGGACGTAGTTGTCCCCTCTGGCCAGCATTGCTGCCTGTTTCTGCAGCTGGAGGTGTACCCTGGAGCCCTTCCCTGGGTGCGAGGTCTGTGGGTCTGCCCGGGATGAGCAGGGGGCAGGGGACCCACTCCGCAGCCAGCACCTCCCTCCATCCCTCCCCCAGCAAAGAGAGCCCACCTGGGTGTGGAGAAAAAGCATTAGCCCATTGTCCCAAATACACAGAGACCAATGACAGATACATACATGTATATGTGTGTATACACACATACACACACATACATACATGTGTGTATGCATACATGTACACGTATATACAGATACATTATATTAAATATAATAAAACACTGCAATTGATGTCTGAACTTTTAAATCAAGGTATTATTTATACACAGTATGCACATCATATATGAACTTTCATCAAATCAAATGTGAATTTTCGCAAACTGAACACGTTAGTGCTGACGGCACCGGATCAACATGGAGCCCTTGGCCAGCCGCCCCTCCCCCACCGTCTCCCTCATCCCCCCAGCCCACTGCTCTCCCACCCCGAAGCCACCTCTCTGACTTCTCTCGCCACAGGTTAATCTTGCTGTTTTTAAGCTTGACGGAAATAGAATTGTAGAGTATACACCTATGTCTGAAATTCATCGAAGCCGTTGCTTTGATTTGATTTGATTTGATTTGATGAGGCTACAGCCTGCACATTCCCTGCACTCTAACCCTACCCCCTGCTGAGTTCTCAGGAGCCCCCCACTGGGGAGAAAATTCTGGGGGGGGGGGAGTCCTCACAACAGAACAAACACCGAAGCTGTTGTTTGCCCAGATATGGGAGGTGGCCGCTGGGGATCTGTCACGCTCCCAGACCCATGCCCTGGCACGAGGTGGGGAATGAGAGACCAGAGGGACAGGCCCCCAGCCTTCCCTGAGCCCTCCCAGGACGAGCCAGCCAAGAGCAGGCTGTGGGCGCAGACAGTTTACTTCCAGGCAGGAAGAGGAGTCTGTGGCCCGGGGAGGGCCTGGAGCAGGTAGGGCTGGGCGGGTATGGATGGAGCCGCAGCCTCCCAGACCCAAACCGCCTGCACCTCTCTCCAGGAAGGGACACGACTGCGGGCCAGCGTCAACCACCACGCACTCCCTCCCTGAGCCCTGGGTCTGTCCCAGGCCCAGGAACACAGATGTGGGCCACACACCACGTCCAGAGTCCTTTCCCCTCCTTCTTCCAGCCCAGGCTGAGCGACACCTCCTCTGTGGAGCCACCTCGGCCCTCTGTCCCGGCCCCTGCTGGCCCTCTGCAGTCCCTTCCTAGGACCACCGGAGCCTGTGTCCGGTTCTGTTCCCCACACCAGAGGCAATGCCCCCCGCATCCTTCCGGGAGGCAAATCTGATCCTGTCACCCTCCGCTGCAAACCTCCCATGGCTCCCAGTGACCTCCGCAAAAGCATTCAAGCTCCCCTGCCCTGCGGGATGCCGCCCCCCGGGCCTCCCCAGCTCGATTCTTCCCACTCTGTCCTCTCAAGCTCCTCACCCAAAGCCCAGCCTGCCAGTTCTGGCCTCGGTGCTTTTTGAACTGTGGCTAGCTGATTGCGGTGCCCTCTGCCCCGCTTTACACAAACTTTTTCTTATCCTCGAAGACCCTGCTGAAAGCTCCTTTCCTCCAGGAAGCCTCCCCTGACTGCCCAGGCAGGGCTGGTGCCTCCTCTGGCCTCCTGCAGACTCACAAATCAGCTCACATGGTCTGGGCTGGTACAGGGCCCAGATGCATCCATCCATAGGAAGACATCAGGGGGGCCCCCGCCAGATGGCCCAAGTGAGGATTGTCTCCCGGGGATGTGCCAGCCTCTCCCCCAAGCTGGCCCAGCAGGTGTCAAGGTGGTTGTGACCCTTTGAGTCAGAAGCCCCCCTTGGGCAGCACCTCTGATTTGGGCCTCCTCTGACTCTGTCACTGCCCCTTAATGGTTCTCCCCACTTGCCTTGGCCTGTTCCCCACACAGCAGCCAGAGGGCGTCTGCTCACCTGCAGATCTGACCGCAATGCTCCCTGCCTCAAATCCTCCATAGCTCCCCAGTACCACAGGACAAAGTCTTGGCCTGATTCTCATGGTCTGCTGACCTCTCCAGCCCCATGTCTCAACACCCAGCACTTCACTTTATCGGAATAAACCAGGAGCAAGTCCCCAAACTGTTACCACCTGAGGCTTTGTCCCCTACACAGCCTCTGCCAGGAGCGCTCATTCTGCCCTCCCACCGGACCACTGCTGCTCTCATCCTCTCCAGAGAGACTGACTGCTCCACCTCAGTCCCCCTGTGGTGCCCCTGCCACCTATCCTGGACTGTGAGACACTCTGGGGCACGTCTCTGTGCTTGTCCCTCATCCCCTCTCAACCTCTCAGTCTCCATACCTGACCTTGGCACCCAGTAAATGTTTATCGAATGAATGAGTGAATGCACCCGTTTCACAGACGAGGGACGTGAGGCCCTGCAGACCAGGGACAGGGGCTCCGGGCCATTGTGGAGGGCAGGCACAAGCCTTCCAAGAGAGTTTCTAAGAGAGTGTGACTGGTTTCTGGGCCTCCCGAGAAGTGGGATTTGGATCTGTTCCCTCCCACCCCACCCCAGGTCAGGCCGCTGCAGGTCAACTGCCCCACCAGGAGCCGGAGGTGGGTGGCCACTGGAGCCATCTTTGGAGACGTCTGGGGGACGCTTGCTGAGGACCAGGTCAGCCAGGACACCAGCTCTGCAGAGCCAGGAGCTCCAGGCAGGCCCCAGGCTGGCAGTCTCCTCTCTGCCTCCGCGGCAGCGGGAGGGCGAGGCAGGAGCAGGTGTTGGGGCGAGGCGGCCTGATTTATGAGGCAAGTGGGGATGGGGCCACTTGGCAAGGTGGGCGCGCACGACAGACCCTCGGAGATAAGAGCCCAGAGGTATGCGGGTGAAGTAAACAGCAGGGGGCGGGCACCCCAGCTGCCCCGTACCAGCCAGAGACACCGAGACCGGGCAGGACGAGGCAGCCATCCGATGGAAGGATGCCCCACGGCCTCCCAGGGCCAGCTCCGCTCTCCCCGCCAGCCCCTGGCTCCCATCACATCGCCACCTCCAAACCTTGGTGGCCCGTCCCTCCCACCGGGATCCCACTCCATCATCTGAACCTCTCTCAAGGCAAACCTGTCCCAGAATTTTCCCTGGCACCTTCAGGCCCCTTCACTGCCCCACGCCAGGCCACCTCCCCTCTCACCTGAACGGTGGCTTCCATCGTCCAGATCTGACTGTGTCACTCCTGTCTCTGGCTCCCCGCTGCATTCAGTGAGATGTCCAAGCTCTTCAGCGTGCACTCGAGGCCGTCATGGTGCACCCCAGCCAGTCTCTCCCACTTTGTATTTCATCACCGCCTCTCTCAAGCTCAGTCTCCCCAACCTCTGCTCTTCCCTGATTGTGCCCAACACATCTTGCCATCTCTGGGCCTTTGCACATGCTGCCTTGGCTCTAATGTCCTTCTCTGCTCTGGTCTGCTGGCAAACTCCTAGTCAACCTTCAAAACCCATCTCATGGGTGCCCTCCTCCAAAGTCATTCCTGCCTCTCTAAGGCAGGATGAGGCTGCCCACAGCTCCTATAGCCCCCACTCGCCCCAGGCCTCGCAGTCATAGTACTCACGCTCTTGCGAGCCTGTTTCTCTCTCGATGGGGCTCTCTAGGCCAGAGGCCCCATGCTCGCCCTATCTGTGTCCCTGACCTCCACCTTGGGCTATTAAGGACTCAGAATCTCCACGTTCAAGACTAAAGGCTCCCTCCTTTGGTGAAGAAGCCCTGTGCTGAGAGGAAAAGGATCAGACCTCGAGCATAATCCTCCCAACACACACGCTCTCTCTGTAGCCCCCAACTCAGCCCTGGGTACACAGACGAAGAGTTCTGGCCATCCCAGCAGTCATTGGAGGGAATGGTCAGGTCCACCTAAAGAGGAGGAAACTGAAGCTGGGACGGGTGACATGTCTACCCAAGCCACCTAGCAAACAGTGGTGGAGCCCAAGCTGTTTGACTCCCTTCAGTGGCCCGATGTCCAGAGTAGGGTGAGGACATGCCTGCTCTGGGGACATATCTCCTGGTGCCCGGGCAGGACACACTGGCAGGGCACGCCCAGCCAGGGGAAGCTGCAAGTGCAGGGATGCACCACTCACTGCTGCTCAGGGCTGAGGACACACGTGGGGCAGGGACAGGCACCAGCTGAGTGCCCTAGCCAGAAAAGAGAAACAGGGCATCGGCCGTGTACACAGGCTGGGCTGCCTTTGGCCACCTGCACGGGCAGGAACACAGCCACAGGCTCATGGCACAGCCACGCGGGGGTGTACCCAACACGGGACCCCGTGGCTGCGTGAGCGGCCCAGCCTCCACAAGGCAGGACTGTGCGTGCACGGCAGAGCTCCTGCCCTTGCAGACGCCTGCGACCCCTCCTCACTGCCCTCCCACAGGAATGCACGACTTTGGACGGAGACTGTGTCATCCAAGAAACATTCCATGTTTTCCTTGGTGTGTGCTCTGGGAACGTGGCGAGAACAGCCGTCCACACTGCCGTCCACATTCTTGGGCGGCTGCCGGGCTGCCGGCTGCCTATGCCAGCCATGTCTCCAGGCCAGTGGGGCCCAGGTCCTGCAAAGCCACCCCCTCCACCACCTGCCTGGGAGAGCTGGTGGGAATATCTCTGGGGCTGAGATCAAGATGGGGAGAGTTTGCAAGGAATAGAAGCCACCCCCCACCAAGCTCCAGCCCCGCTGACTGAGCCCCGTCTTTGACATAGGGAGACACTGGGAGACAAAGACAGGATGCCGCAAGCACATCCCTCTCTGAGCCTCAGTCTTTCCCTCCATACAGTGGGCTCCCTCAAGGCTCTGAAGCATCTCTGGGGTAGGTGGGCTTCCCTGGGGACCCAAGTGTGGCAAGGGAGAGAGAGTGTCAATGACCCAGCAGCTGCCAGCCTTTCCTACCCACCACCCTCCCTCAGAAAGGTCTCCCCACCAGGCAGCAGGTCTGGATGTCGCTGGGCCCCACGTGTGAGGTGGCCGACACCGTGTACCTGCCTGCCAGCCAGCCCTGAATGTGCCAGCGATGGAGCGCACAGAGGAGGCAGCAGGTCTATGTGAACAGGACAGCCTGGGAAAGGCTAGGAGCTCGCAGGGGCAGAGGCGGGCAAATGGTACCCGGACCCCAGCCCCCGGCCAGCCGCCTGCTCTGCGGGGTTAACTGCACATGCCGGCTCCCTTCTGTTTTCAACTTGGACGTGGCAGACAGAGCTGAAGGATTTGCATGTGTCCTTTAACATTTCTGGCCTGGGGCCTGAGGACAGATGTCCTCTGGGGAGGACTCAGGGGCTGGAAGGTGAAGCTCTCTCCCCGGTACCAGCGCCACCTGCCCCCTGCCTGGACGGCCACGTCGGGACAGCAGATCTGCGCCTGTCCTCGCCCACGGGTTCCCAGGGGATCCCGAACAGTTGCTTTCATAAACGAGGAAGCTGAGGCCCACTGAGGGGAGGGACTTGCCCAGAGCCCAGGACACGGGTACAGAGCCCACATGGCAGCCCAGGGCACTTGCCCCTCTGTCTTCAGCTGAGCAGCTTCTTCAGTGGCAGCTTTGAAGAGGGGGCATCTTCTGGAGGTCAGAGATCCAGGCTGGGCCGGGCCTGTCCCTCCCTCCCTGGGCCTCAGGCACCCACCACGGGGCACAGGTGTCTGCTGGCGGGAGAGTGTGGTAACGAGGCAATGCCCTCAGACACCTGGCGCTCTCTGACCGGAGTTCTAAGGCAGCGACCTGGGATTCTAAATTCTCCAGAAAATGACCCTTCAGTGCCTAGCACAGGTGCGAGATGGACAGGGCCTCCAGGCAGCCGGAGTCTGGGAGGGAGGCTGGGCTGCCCTGGGATCTCTGGACCTGCCAGGCCTGCCCGGCCTGCCTGCCCCCTGCCCGGGTCGTTGTGCCCTGGCCTGCCTCTCACCCGGCCGTGGAGGCCCAAGGGCCTGGAATCGATCACATCCGGCCCAGCCGTCTAAACAGGCCTGAGGCCTCAAAGCCCGCCGGGCCCAAGGGGAGCCCAAAATAACATCTGAGTCAGCGTCCCTGCAGACACCCCATCCGCCTGGGCCCAAGGGAGGGGCCTAGAGGCAGCCCAGACACGGGACCCAGCCAGGTCAGGCGGCCACCTGCTCTGGTGGGGCCCAGCCAGTGGCCAGCATGGCCCAGGGAACAATGGAAAGGGAGGTTGAGGGAGGGGGCAGCCCTGTCTGGGAGGCTCCAGTCTGAGGGGACAGGGATGTCTGCAGATGGTGGCAGTCCAGTGTGGCCCATGTCACCCAGAGGAAGAAGTAAGGGATGGAGGACCAGGGAGGAGCCTTTGGCCCAGCCTGGGGTCAGCGAAGGCTTCCCCAAGGCAAATGAGTCCTGAGCTATGGGTTGGGGTTGGACAGGGCAGGGGTGGGGGAGACACACCCTGCATGGGGGAGCCGATGAGCAGCAGCCCCTCACAGGGCACGGAGGAGAGAGCCCCGGGAGCTGGGAACTTCTGCCAGAGCAAGGCTGGGGGCTCTCTGCCCAGGAGCTGGGCAGACAGACAGCTCCTGCCCGGCCCTCTGACCCCAACTTGCCCCGCTACTGCGACCCAGCAGCTATGGCCGGGCCTGTCCACCCCACACTCATCCAGCTGAGCACAGAAGTGGCCCCAGCGAAGGGACCGTCTGTCCAGAGCCATCTGCATCCTCCTGTCCATCCCCCAGGTGGGCCCCATCCTCCAGGTGACCCAGAGCAGCTGAGATTCCAACACCAGGGCAGAGCTTGGCGTGAGGTCAGGTCCTAGCAGTGTCCTGCAGTGTCCAGTCTAGGGCGGGCTCAGGACTCAGCCTGGGCTGGGGACAGGTGCTCCAGGTTGTGAGACCTGGGCCTATTTGGGGGCGGGAGCCAGGAAGCATGTGGCCTCGACTCCTCCCCAAAGGCAGCCCCAGGAGCAAGCTGGCCCAGGCCAGGCTGTGTCCTCACCTCCCTGGTGGATGTCTCGTGTCAGCCCATCATTTCACAGCCCCTCGCAGCTGCGAGGTCGCCCCGCCCCTCATCTCCAGGCGGGGCAGAGGCAGATACCTGAGTCCCCGCCGTCCTGCTGGCCTAATCCCCCAGCTTTCCTGAGAATGGCTCTGCTGTTCTTGGCCAAGGGCCTCTGCTGAGCCTGGCACGGCCTCGGCTTGGCCCTCACCAGTGAGCGAGGGCTTGGCCAGGGCCCAGCCAGGGCGGTGGACATGATTAAAGCCCAGAACATGGGGCCTGGCGGGCAGCGGGGGCCCGGCTGGGCTCTGGTCAGCGACTCTGCAGCAGGGCTGGGGCTCCCCCGGAGCCCCTCTCACCCAGTGGAGGCTGCAGGGCCTTCTCCCCGCGTACCTGGTCCAGAAAACAGACAGACCCTGGCCCTTCGCTCCCCTGAAACAAATCGGGGTTTTCCCAGAGAGAAAGAAACAGAAGATGGGAAGTAAAACCCTGTTCTCCATCCCGCAGCCTTGACTGAGTCCCTGCCACATCCCCAGCTCAGTGCCAAGCTCCAGACAGGGGGCGCAGAGCTGAGTGTCCCATGGAGCCCCAAGGACATGGCCACACCCATTCTCACTGTCCCAGCTTCTTGGAATGGCCCGGAGCCAGTGACCTGATCTAGCTAGCTCTATGCCAGGCACGCGCAACGCACCCAAGCGCCCTGATCCACAGCCATACCTTCCCTAATAGGGAAACTGAGGCTCAGGGAGAGTATCTTGCCCAAGGTCAGAAAGCTCAAAATGGAGCAGTGGGGACTTGGGCCTGGGCCATGTGGGCCCAGAGCCTTCTCTTTTAACTGCAGGGGCAAGGGGGCGGCGTGTCTGGGGAGGGGCAGAGGGTCTTGAGGCCGGCTCAGAGGAAGGAAGGCAGTGCCGTGGGGCAGAGCCAGGGGACTGGCCACTGAAAGGCGCCTCAGCAGTCCCCAAGGGCCATTTTAGAAACCCCAGAGAAGCCCCCCAGTCCATTTCGTTAGCAACTAGTGCTTTCCCATCCTTTTGCTCACACGCCTCACTCGGAGGCCCTTTCTAGAAAGGTACCTGCAAGGAAACATTTCAACTGCTAGAACCCCTGTTACCTAGCAAGTGCTATTTTTTAAAAATTGTACTATAATCCACCCCAGGGACTGGGGCTGGGGCTTAGGGGGTGGACGGTCTCGCCAGGGGCAAATGACCATCCCATGAGACCACTGGCTCATTAATTCCAGACGCCGAATGTTGGCGTCAAAGAGATAACGCAGGACTGGGGACACATCAGACTAGAGCTCACTCACCGTTACGTCCTGGATGCCTTGCACGGGGCCGGAAGTATCGGCGATGCTCATTCCATACGTGCTGAGTGAATGAATGAGCGCCTCTGCTACATGCAGAACATCTGAGCTGCTGCGGCATCTCCATTAATTAATAGCTGAGTACCACTGACTGAGTCACTTCAGCTCTACTTTGGATTAATCCTGATGCAGGACTCAGACTAGATCAGGGTCATTAAAGACACAACTCCCACCTCTTGTTCCCAGGCAGACATGACCAATCGACTGTGTGCTCCTCACCTGCCAAACCTGCCTATCCTCAGAATCCTTCTTAACACCACTTCCAGCAGCCACTGCCCATCTGCCATGGGCATAAATCAATGAACAAGTGGAAAAAGGCAACAGGAGAAGGTTCAGGATATGGGGTTGGTATGGGGTTTAGGGAGGAGTAAGGAAGATTGAGATAAGGAGACTTCTTGGAGACTCCTCATTCCAGTCTGGGGCCCCTCAGAGTCGTATGAATGAGTGAGCTTGTCCCACGCCAGGTGGGCAAAGAATCACCCATGGAGAGGGAATGGTGGCCCCCAACTTGGGGCCTGAATCCTGACAGACGTTGGAACGAGCACTCAGCCCGAAAACCACAGGCAGCTGGGAGGTTTTATTAATTCCAGGGCTCAGAGGAAGGGCGGGGCCATCGAAAGAGGCCTGCAGCTGGCAACCCAGGAGGGGAGACTTTTTTCCAAATGCTGGGGCCACTGAGCTCAGGGAGGGCGTGGGTAGCAGGCTAAGCCCTGGCTCTGCTGAGATTTAAAATGTCCTGCATCAACGTAGATCATAGAACTAAACACAAAAGGTAAAACTATAAAACTTCTAAAATAAAGCATAAGAGAATATCTTCATCATCTTTGGGTAGGCACAGATTCTTAAACAGGACAGTCAAAGCACTAACCACCAGAGAAAAGATTGATAAATTTTGGCTTTGTTAAAATCAAGGACTTTTGTTCATCAAGACAATATTAAAAGAAAAGCAAGCCAAAGAGTGAGAGAAGATCTTTCTAATACAACTAATCACAGAATTGTATCAACATATATATAAACAACACCTATGAATCATTAAGAAAATAATGCCGGCCAAACAATGCCGTTTTCAAAAACGAGCATCAAACTTGGACAGGTATTTCACAAATAAGGATATTTAAATGCCCAAAAATCATGTGAGAAGGTGCTCACCACCATTACTCATCAGGGAAATGAAAGTTAAAACCACAGTGGGATAGACCCCTGCCCATCCCCCAGAAGGCTAAAATTTAAAGATTGACAATTCTAAGTGTGGTCAGGTTGTGGAGCAACTGGAACTCTTGTACGTTGCTGTGGGGACGTAAAATGGTGTAACAACTTTAAAAAACCATCTGGCAGGCGGGGCGCGGTGGCTCATGCCTGTAATCCTAGCACTCTGGGAGGCCGAGGCGGGCGGATTGTTTGAGCTCAGGAGTTCGAAACCAGCCTGAGCAAGAGCAAGACCCCCATCTCTACTAAAAATAGAAAGAAATTATCTGGACAACTAAAAAAATATATATAGAAAAAATTAGTCAGACATGGTGGTGCATGCCTGTAGTCCCAGCTACTCAGGAGGCTGAGGCAGGAGGATTGCTTGAGCCCAGGAGTTTGAGGTTGCTGTGAGCTAGGCTGATGCCATGGCACTCTAGCCCTGGCAACAGAGTGAGACTCTGTCTCAAAAAACAAAAAAAAACCATCTGGCAGTTCCTCAAACAGTTAAACATGTACTTATAAAACCCAGCAATTCCACTCCCAGCTCTATACCCATGAGAAATGAGTACATATGTCCACAAAAAGACGGGAATATTCTTAGCAGCATTATTCATAATAGCAAAAAAGAAAAAAAAATACAAACAACCCAAATGAACATCAACATTAGAATGGGTAAATAAATGTGGTCTATTCGTAAGATGGAATTCTACCTGAAATGAAAAAGAATGGACTCCTGCTACACACAGCAACCTAGATGGATCTCACAGACACAACATGAGTCAGAGAAGAGTCCCCCATGAGATTCCACTTACGTGAAGTTCGTACAAGTTTACAGGGGCTGCCATAATAAATTAACCACAAATTTGGTGGCTTAAAACAATAAAAACTTATTCTCTCACAGTTCTGGGGGACAGAAGTCAAAATCAAGGTGTCGGCAGGGACGTGCTCGCTCAGAGGGCTCTAGAACAGAATCCTGCCTTGCCTCTTCCTAGGTGCTAGTGCTTGCTGGCCGTCCTCGGCAGCCCTTGGCTGGTACAAAATTCACTCCAACCTCTTCCTGTGCAGAGAGCTTCTCCCTGTGTGTCTCCTCTGTGTCTCTGTGTCTGTGTCCAAATCTCCATCTCCTTTCTCTTAATGAGACACCAGTCATGGGACTTAGGACCCACCCCAATCCAGCGTGACCTCCTCTCAACTTGAGTATATGTGCAAAGACCCTATTTCCTAATGAAGTCACATTCCCAGGTACCAGGGATTAGGGCTTGAACATATCTTTTGGAGGGACACAATTCAACCTACCACAAAGTTCAAGAACGGGCAAAACTAAACTATGGTGAGAGATGTCAGGTGAGTGGTGACCTCTAGCAGGTACTGACCCGGAAGGGAAGCAAAGAAGCCCGCTCCCTGGAAGTGTTCTATCTGTCGATGGGAGTGGTGGTTACGTGGGTAGGGAGACATGCAACAACCCATGGGCTGTGCACATCTGAGCTTTGTGCACTTGACCATGTGTATGTCATTCTCTCTTTCAGATGCTCTTGTGGAGCTGAGGTAGCAGTTGGGTGAGCAGATGTCGTCTTGCCCGTCACACACAATGCCACACATCCACAGGTACACTGACACAGAGACCTCACTGCTACCTCCCCAGCAGGCCTCGATGTCCTTCCCTGTGAGGGGCAGGGGGCGGCAGGAAGGCCGTTCAGTCTGCCCTGGTGGTTTCGAGTGTGGAGCACAAGCAGAGAGAGGGGCTGTGTCTGCCCAGAGCTGGAAGCTAAACCCTGGTGGGGGTGAGAGGCATGGAGACCACCCTGCTGGGCGAGCTGCCTCCTCTGGGGCCTGAAAGGAGAGTTCAGGCAGCTGGGTATGCTTTGGATAAACAACTTAATGCAAGTCTGGGAAACTGAGAGCCTCAGCCCTGCAGGAGTAGACCCTGAGATGCAGAGAAAGATGCAGGCAGGGACACGTGCAGATGGGCAGAGACAGAGGCAGAGACAGACAGCGACGGGAAAGAGGGACAGAGAGAGAGAAGCAGAAAGAGGGAGGGAGAGAAGGGGACAGAGAGTGGGACACGTCCATCCATACTTGCACTTTTCCCCATCCCCCGAGGTGTGTGTTCTGGCCCAGGCTATGATGGGTGCTGGGGACTCTGATGGGCCCCAGTCCCAAGAGGCTCCTGGCAGGGAAACAGAGACTCCAGACATCCGGAGGGAGGAGGGCCAGGCTTTGGGACAGCTCTGCCTCCCCCTCTGGAGCTTGTATCTTGTCCCCCTCCCACCGTGAGCATGAAGCCCAGACAGCAGAGGATGTGATGAGCAGGCAGACTCAGTGAGTGGAGGGCCCAGGGTGCAAAGAGCCCAAAGGGCCGGCTCCACCCGGGGCACCCCCTTCCTCCCCCTCCTGTCCCCTCCAGGCCCTGCTTGTCTGCGCATGAGGGCTGGGGAAACACACCGGACTTGGAGTTTCCAGCTTCCCTGGAAACCTTTCGCGGCTTGCCTTCCTCCTGGAGTCAAGAGCTGTGGTTGGAAGACACAAGTGACCTTCACCAGAGGGGTCTGAAGGTGACGGTCTAGGCCCATGGTCCTCATGCTTGAACATGCATCAGCATCGCCTGGCACGCCGGTCAAAGCATAGGGCATTAGTCCCACCCCAGAGCTCCTGAGTCAGAGGGCCGGGGCCTCGGAGTCTGCATTTCTAACAAGGTCGCTCCCCAGTGGTGCTGGTGCTGCTGGTCTGGGGGCCACACCGTGAGAACCGGTGACTGGGATGCTTGTTAAGCTCGGAGAACCACCAGCCTGAGCGTCAGCGTCGCCTACATGAGGGCCACTCGCAGGGACGGGTCATCTAGCCCAGCCCTGCTCCAACTGCTGCAGCACCTCGGGACTCCCGGGAGGCCTGGAAAGCAGCGATGTCTGGGCCCTACCCCAGAACAGTCTGCGGCACAGCTGGGGGGGGGCGGGGCTTAAAAACTCCCCCAGGCCCTGATGCACAGCCAGGACTGAGAACCACTGCTGCGGTCTACACCCCACGGCTCGGCGGGTGCTCCTGGCCAGAGTGGGAGCAGAGTGGGAGAGGCCTGGGCCTCCCGGGGACATGGGCAGGTTTGGCGGTGGAATGAATCCCTGAGGACCCTACCTTCCCACCACTGTGGTGGTGGCTTTCGTGATTTTTTTGGTCCTATTTTTGTTTTTGTTTATTTCGAGACAGAGTCTCACTATGTTGCCCTGGCTAGAGTGCTGTGGCGTCAGCCTAGCTCACAGCAACCTCAAACTCCTGAGCTCAAGGGATCCTCCTGCCTCAGCCTCCCGAGTAGCGGGGACTACAGGTACGTGCCACCATGCCTGGCTCATTTTTTTTCTATTTTTTGGTGGAGACGGGGTCTCATTATGTTGCTCAAGCTGTGGTTTGTTTTTGTTTTTTTTACTCACTACTATCCTAACGAGGGCTGATGATTTTTAAATCCCAGAAGCTTCTTCAAATTAAACATTACTCGGAACCCCAGTATGTAAACCAAACAAAAACAGGTCTGCCTGGGTACCAGCTGGGTGGCACCTGGAGCCCTACCCACCTAGCAACCCTGCCCCCATCCTCAGGGTTCCAAGGAACACCCCTAAGTGACTGATGTCCCCCAAAATGTCCTCTCAGCAGTCACCCCAGTGAGTCCGGAGGGCTTTGGGTGGACACGGCCACCTGAGAACAATGATGACCGAAGCTGGGGGACCAAGACCCCAGCACCCAGCTCTTAATCGGCTTGGCAGGGGCCTGAGCTGTGGCTGCCAAGGGCGCTGGGGAGGTGTGTAGCTCCGGGGGTCACCCCCGCTGCCGCTCATACACGTGCTCAGCTGCACCGTGGACGCCTGCTACGGAAAGACAACAGCCCTTGGTGCGGGGGAGAGAAGGATTTGCAAACAGCCGTTGCACCATGTCTTTCAGACTTTCTGAGGGTGCTGAGCAGGAAAGCAACTCATCACAGTCCAGTCACACGTGCATGAGCTCAAACAAAAGGTGCAAAACACGGTGCCGAATGTGATCACGCATATCCCATCCTATTCTATTCTATTCTATTCCGTTCCATTCCATTCCATTCCGTTCCATTCCATTCCGTCCCGTTCCATTCCGTTCTGTTCCATTCCATGTTGTTCCTGACCCAATAAATTGATTTCACATCCCACCAACGAGTCACAACCTAAAATGTGAAAAGTGCTGACAGAGCGAAAGGCCCTTTATGGGAGCCCTGAACGTGGTCTGGGCCGAGCAGGAAGGGCCAGCATCCTCTGAGAGTCTGTTACTGGCCGGGTTTAAGCAGGGCGGGGACAGCTGTGATCTTTGCTCTCGCAGGCAGCCATGTGGGTGGGCTGAAGGACAAAGGCCAGGGTGCCTCAGTCCGGGAAGCATTTGGGAGAAGGGAACGCAGGGAACGGAATTCAGCTCCAGCATCAACTCCTCTGGGAAGCCTTCCTGATTGCCTCCCCTCGCCCAGGGGGCTCTGGCCCTTTGTTCCCAGGACTGCAGGTGCTGGTGTCCTCTGTCTCCCCTCCCAAGGCCCGATGCCCACCAGAGCAGGCCGCTCAGGAATGTGAAGAACAGAATGAAGGAGGGAGTGGATTACCCCAGCCCAGCAGGAGCCCCTGGCCCAGCCTCGCCAGCTTCCCACCCTGCATCCTGGCAGCTGCCCTGCCCACCCCGTGGGACCCGCCTGGCGCCACAGGGATCAGGCCAGCTGAGGGTTCCGGGCATGGGTGGAGGGCTCTGCCCAGGGCAGGGAGCGGCCAAACGTGGTGTGGGGATGGAGACCGGCAAAACCCAGGAGGAAGAGAGCTCCCCTCCCGGCAGTGTTCCCGGCCCAGGCTCTTGGAAGGGCTCCTGGGCACGGCGGGCTGGGGGAGGCCAGGAGATAAGGGCGCGAGGGAGGATGCAGGGGTGGGGTGAAAGCCTCGGCAGCTCTGCCCACCAAGACTGGAGCCAGCTTGGGGACCCCCAGGGGCAGGCAGCTCAGCCGCAGGCCCCACTGTGTGCCCCGCCCAAGGAAGAGAGGGCCCTCCAGGTGCCGAGCGACCCTGCAGCTCAGCTGGGGCCATCACTCCACTCCAGAGCAGCGCGGCTGGCTGGTGAAATACCCCAGAGGCCTTGGCTGCAGGCCACAGCGCCTTTGGGCGACCTTGGGCCAGTCCTGTGCTTCCTCGAGACTCAGTTTCCTCCCCTGTGTAGCATGACAGCTTACTGAGTCATGAACTCCTGTGCTTGTCCACCCTATGTCTCTCCCCGTCTCTGCCCTTCCCAAGCAGCTCCCCAGGTGGCAAACCAAACGCAGCCTGAAGTCATCTGTTTGAGAGTGGGTGTCCTAGAGGGGAACACTTCCCGCCAGTCTGGGGACGAAAGCACGTCCTACAGGTCCACTCCCTGGGAAGCAGCTCCAGAGGCAGCCCAGCCCTGGGCTTCTGCTCCTCGGCGAGACCCCAGCACAGATGTGGGGTGCACAGGAGCACACAGGCTCCAACAAGGGGGTCGGGGAGGTGGGCCCTGCTGTTTCCCCCATAAGATGCATGGGTTTGGGGGGTGGGGAGAGACCCTGTAACTAATCTGAAGGAGGTGCCAAGAATGCTCTTCCTGGCGGGCCCGAGTCTGTGGACAGGGCTGCTAACGCATATGTTTATAAACTGGGATAATAATATCCCCGATTGAAAATGGAGATGTGCTTTGTAAGTTGTCAAGTGTCAATGAGAGGCATGTTCCGGACTCCTCCGTCCTGGGGTCCCACGGAGAGGGGGTGTGCAGAGCTACCCGGCTTGCGATGTTTCTTCCCAGACGACATTCCCCTCCGCAGACAGCCCATGAGGCGATGTGGGAACAGCACAGGGCAGAACAGCCCGTCCGAGACACCCACTCCCACCCCCGCGCCCCTGCGCATACAGCCAAGGACCCAGACTGACAAATGACTCCGACACACAAACACCCGGGCTGGAGGAGGCACAGCCCTGCCCGGGGTTGCTGGATCAGAGACCAGGCAGCCAGTAGGGGCTCGTGGGGAGGGAGCTTCCCCCTCCACCCGGCCTCAATCATCTGCTGTAGTTGCCTGAAATGGTGTCATGGACTCCACCCCATGTTTGAGCACTTGCTGTATACCTGACTCTCACAGATACGAATTTTCAATCTTAAATACTTGTGAAGAAGCCTGTGTCCACAGGAGGAAACCAGGGCTTCTGGGGGTTAATTATTGTTGATATCACCATTATTAGGTAATCCGCACAAGGTCACACACTAATCAATATCAGTCCCCATCACAACCACAGCGATGACCACTGACCCCACCCCCAGCCTGGAGGCTGCAGAAGCACCTGGGCTGGAATTCCGGCCTCCTGTGCACAACTCCCAGGCCCCCTCAGAGCACAGCCTGCTCTTCCCTTGGGCCAACCCCGAGGGATGAAGCGACACCCAGCAAATGGCCCAGACACACCGCGTCTGATCTATTCTCGGCTGCAGACCCTTCACCTCCAGTGAAGTCCCTGTGCCCGCGCCAGCCTCCTTCCTTTCCTGGCCTTTTCTGCCGTCAGGGGCGTCCCCGGCCACCTCTGGCGAGGGACGAGCTGCAGAAGGACTTCCTCATCTTCCAGCGGAGGTGTCGGCTGTGGGCGAGTGCTGCCCCGTACCCTGCAGCAGGCAGCCACCCTCTCTGGCTCGGCGACCAGCTCGAGGGCAGGGCCTCTCGCCTGCCGTGGGTGCGCCCTAGGCCTTTCCCTGCCAGCCCTGAGGACGTACCTCCTTCTCTGCCCCTCTCCTCAAGTCCTGTCCCCAAGCCCCATCCTCCCTCCAACCTTTGCGTAGCAGGATCCACCCTTGGCTGTTCCCAGATTCCCGCCTCGCCACCATGCCTGTGCTGGGGACATCCTCACTTGTCCTCTCACAGTCTAGTCCTGTGTTGTCATGGCCGGTGGCCACATGTGGCTACTGAGCATCTGAAACATGACCAGCCCAAATCGAGATGCACTCTCAGAGTAAATGTTTAATACACATCAGTTTTAAGAGTTAGTACAAAAAAGAATGCAAAATATCTCAATCATTTTTTATAGATTATATGTTGAAATGATAATATTTTTGATATGTTGGGTTAAACGTATTATTAAAAATGATTTTACTTATGTTTTATTTTATGCGGCTAGCAGAAAGTTGGAAATCAGAGGAGGAAAAGGTCTTGGCCTCAATGTCTGCAGCTGGGTCTCAGGGATGGGGGGTTGGGGGGGATCCCAGCTCTGTTTTGCTGCTGATTTCCTGCCTCCGCATCTACACGACCAGCATTCGTTTCCTTCCCAAACCTCAGTTTGGTCCCTATGAGAAGTGCACACTCCCCTCTTAGTGTAGTGCTGGCCCTATTTCCCTTGGGGCTGGCTGGAGGGACCCTCGCTCATACGCAGGTATGAATGACTGACAGTGGCACCTTCCACGGCTGGCTGGCACCAAGCTTTCCCCAGGCTAGCTCAGCAGCCCATCTCTCTCTTGCTGGCCCAGGGTCCCAGGCAGCAGTGTGTCCTGCACTCAGCAGATGACGGGACCATGCATAGACAAGAAAGAAAACAGAAGCCATGCCCCATGGATTCCAGGGGTTTGTCCACACCAGCAGCCTTTGTCCCTGGCTGCTGGAAGGCACATCTGTGCTTATTATCCAACGTTCGTGGATGCCAAGGGAGACAGAACTGGATTCACCCTCAAACCACCTTCCATGATATCCACCCAGGCCAGTGGGCATAAGAGGAAGCACCCAAGCTCAGCCCAAGGAACCTGCACACTAAGGACTCTGAGAGGGGTCCAGGGGACAGAGATGCTGGGGTGGGGACAGGCCTGGAGTGATAGAGGCCGGGACATGCTGAAACCAGAGAGCCTTGCCACCAAAGGTCCAGTGCCCAGACCTCCAGGACAAGTCTGAGGGCCGGGGGGCAGCTCCGGCAGCAGGAAAGGAGCCAGTCAGGAGGCAGGATGGCAGCAGAGCGGGTTGAGCCAGGTAGTGCCAGGCTCTGGAAGCCAAACTCAGAAGTCTGAACTGAATCTGGATGGCAGCGGAGAGTTTCTGAGCAAAGCCCTGCCATTCTCAGAGCCATACAGAGGCTGGAAATTCTGTCCTTCCTAAATGGGTGCGTCTGGAGGAGCTGGAGGACAGAGATGGCCTGTGAGTGACTCACCTGGGTGCCCCTTGGCACACCAAGCCAGCCAGCAAGTGGGCAGGCAAGGCTTGTCAACGATATTGGCGAAGCCAATGCTCGCCAAGTGGTCAGGCACGGCAGGCAGCTGTCTGTGGGTGGTTCTGCACGCATGACCTTATTTAATCTGCACAGCAAGGCAGGGAGGTGGCACCAAGCAGTGGAGGACCGATGGGCTTCTTGAATGCACAAGGAAATGAATGAATAAATGAATGTTGGCCGAGGACTGTAATCCCTAGTCTTTACCTTACGTGTTGCACGCATTGGGCTAAATTGCACTGCATGTTCGGGGCAATGGATTTGATTCCGAATTGAGGCCTCCTTTTGAGGCGTGCAGAAGCCTTGTGGCATGCATGTTATGGGGCCCCTGCAATGCGCAGAGGCTGCAAAGGAAGAGGGGGACACGGGCTGGGGACAGGACGCAAGGCCCTGGCCCTGGGGATAGAGGTCAGGCCGGCATTCTCAAGCCTACCCCTACAAGTGCCCCTCGGCACCTCTCCTGGGTCCCCTACAGCAAGCTCCCTCCCGCTGGCTCCAGACTCTCTCCCCATCCTGGAATTAATAAAGACTCCGAGCAGACTGCGGTTTGCAAGTCTGAAAGCTGGTCTCTGCCCACGTCACTGCCCCGAGAGGAGTGGGGCCCAGCTCCCCCAGAACCCCTGCTTTCCCCTTCCTGGGAGAGGGAAGGCACATAGGCACACTCCTCATCGCCCCTCCCTGCCGCAGGCACATCCCAGGCATCAAGCCTCAGACCCTGCCCCAGAGTGCCCTACCCTCACCCTCAGGGGGCTTAGAGGGCTTCAGCCCCCCAAAATCTCCATCAGCTGCCCCCAAATAAACCCACACTGTAAGGAATAGCTGTACACTTGCTGTGCAAGCACAGTTTCAAGACAGTTGTCCTAGCGTGCCCCTACCTGCCAGAAGTCTGGAGCTGCCAACACGAGAGACCTAGGGAAAAGGAGGAATGGTCCAGGGTCCCAGGGTGGCCCAGTATAGAGCCATACTTGACAGCTACCCTAAAAACAGGAGTGGCGCTTGCAGAACTAGTGGCTGCAATGGTAGTATTTATGCCAGCACTAGTACCAGATGAGCACAGAGCATTTTTGATCTGGCAGGCACGGTGCAGAAATACATGACCACATTTCATTTATCTTTGCAGTAACCCTCCGAGCCAGGGATGTTTCTCACCCTTTGACAGACTAGGAAAATGAAGCTCTATGGAGAGGTTATCCCCTGCTCCTGCCAGAAAGTGCTGGAGCCAGAATTTAGTCCCAGGTCCACCTAAGTCCAATGTCTGTCTTTGACCTGTCCACTGCCGGCCACCTCCGCTGGAGCTCCAGACTGACACCGTGCTCCTGGCTGGACGACGGGTATCCAAGTCGTCCCTCAGAGCCATGTCGGTGCAGAGAAAAGCCCACAGGACACATGGCCTCTATTCGTCCCCCAGCTGGCTGTGACCTAGGACAAGCAACCGGTTTCCCTCTCCTGTCCTCTGGCTCCCCCATTTCTTCCAAACTAGCAAGGGGGGCATGACCCCACTTGTCCCATCCCCCAAAAAACCCAGTGTCGGAGTCCTGCTCAGGCGGCAGTCGGAGCAGGCTCAACGTTCTCCTGTGGTGCTGTCCCAGCTGCTTCAGAGCAGGCCGCCCCCTCCTGGCCACCAGAGGAATGTCAGGCCTGGCCCCTCCCAGAGGGGCCAAGAGAACCTGCAGTCTGGGGGCCTCTCAGGTCCCGTCTGGGCGCTAGGGGTGCTCAGCGTTGGGATGGGTGGTGGCCTGGTGATAACGAGAAGGCCAGGCTGCCACTCCGTCTGCATGGGGTGCCCGTCTCCCTCTTACCAATCGGGAAACCTGGGGGTCCAGCCTGCCCTTTGCCAGACAGAGCTGGGTGTGGGGCTGGGACCTTGGCCCATACAGCATTGAGCCTGCGTGACAGTGTCCTCCACATGCCCCAGATGCCCCAGGGGACAACACCAGCATGGCCTTAACTTCCAGGCCAGAGGCCCCTGGCCTCTGCACACATCGAACCCAGACCTGCCCAACACCCCTCCCCAGCTGCAGGCAGGACGCTGAGACCTTGGTCCTTGCAGAATGGAGCCCTGCAGTGTCAGTGTCCCCCTCCCATCCCCTGGATGCCCCACAGAGCAACACCAACCGGATCTTACCTCCCAGCCCCTCAACCCCTGCAGACACTGGCCCCCCAGAACCTCCAGACCCGCCCAACACCTCCCCTCCCCAGCTTTGGGCAGAACCTGTCTCTAGCCAGGCCTGGGGGTGCTGGGGAGTCTGGAGGGCTGGGGCGGGGGCCGAGGCGCGGGACAGCTGGCCTGTGTCCCCACGCTGGGCCCGGGGCCCAGCCGGAGGGGCGGGGGCCTGGCCGCTCAGGCCTTGGCTGGGGCTGGGATTTTTGGCCGGGCCGCCGGGCCCTCCCTCCCGCTTCCTCTCCCGAGCGCTGTCCTGGCAGAGGCCCCCCTCGCACTTTCTGGCGGGAACAGGGCCAGCAGCGAGAGAACAGCCACAGAGGGAAAGCGGGAAAGAGCGGGGAAGAGTGAGTGCGCGTGTGTGCGCGAGTGTGTGTGCGCGCGTGTGTGCAGGAAAGAGCCCACAGCTCGTGCGACCCGCGGGCAGGCTGTGCCTTTCGTAACTGCCCCTCCCGCACCCCCCAGCCAGCCCTCCCCGCCCTCCCTCCCTCCTTCCCTCCAGCCGACCAGGCAGCAATTACGCTTTGGGGATAAAACGAGGCGCGGAGAGCCGGCTGGGGCATTTCTCCCCGAGATGGCGGGTCTGACGGCGGCGGCCCCGCGGCCCGGAGTCCTGCTGCTCCTGCTGTCCGTCCTCCACTCCTCTCGGCCCGGAGGTAAGGGTCCCTCGCCCCGTACCCGTGCTGCGGCGGCTGGACTCACCAGAGGGAGCCCTCGCCCGGCTCCTCCCAGGGTCTCAGGCAGGACCTCCTTTGGCCACGGGGTCCTCAGAACTGTCCCCCCAGGAACCAGCCCCGCGCCGAGGAGGAACCTGTCAAATGGTCACCCCTGATTCAGGAGGGTCCCGACCCAGTGTCCAGGCTTTGCTGCCCTGCAAGGGCTGAGGGGCCCCTGCTCTGCCTGGGTGCCCTACCCATGGGGGGCCCAGAGCACACCAGGGAAGGGCCCCCCAAGATCCCATTGGCCTGGGAGCACTGGTGATTTGCACACCTGTGGACCCAGCGGGGTGCATGTGCCAGTCCTGGGGGCGGGGGACCTGGGTTTGAGAGCCGCTGAGCGGCAGTGAGCCATGTGACCTCAGCAGGTTCCTTGACTCCTGGGATGTCAGAATCCCCCTCTAAGGAAGTTCAGGGTTACACGGATTATGGGTTTGCAGGTTGAAAAGATGCTACTGTGGTCTATCCCTGTGAGGAGGGCTGGGATTCCTGACTGCGTGTGCGTGCGTGTGCATGAACAAGCGTGCTGTGTGCTTTTGCACAGGTGCACATGTGTGCATATGCCCAAATATGTCACTGAATGGTGGAGGGGTGGCAGGGAGGGTATGGATGTCTGTCCACGGGTTCTTCCCTAGACGAGGGTGTGGGTACATATGGGCGGGGTATGGACGGTGCCTGTTAGTGTGTGCAGACGTCCCACCCGACAGAATGCACCTGGGAGATCTGGTGTCCAGGTGTGTCACTGGGTATAGATTGTCCCTGTGCGTGTGACTGATTGTGTGCGTGCATGTGTGTGTCTGTGTGTATGTGTGTGATGTGGAGCATGAGCAGAGAAAGGCAAGCTGGGGAAGGTATCTGTCTCCTGTTGAAAGAGCACAGCTGGGAGTGGAGGCTGGAGTGGACCTTAGGTCACTGCTGGACCATCTGGTGTGTGCCCCGACCCAGGTGTAGCTGGTGATTGGGTTTAAGGGTGTCCCCTATGCAGTGGCCAACTGGGGGGCATGGAAGGTGCATCTGGGCCATGGGAAGAGACAGGAGCAGCTCATGGGCCATTCGGTTGGGGGAGCCTGGGCGGGGTCTGGTTGCCATGGGAGTCCTCCTTGCCGTGAGAACCAGATCTCCAGTCTGAGGGAGGGGGCTGCAGGGTGGAGCAGGGAGCCGGGGGGGGGGGGGGGGGGGGGCGGGAGGGGCAGACCCCCAACAAAAAACCCCCA
>CAUYSK010078786.1:0-29575 GCA_963575035.1 Avahi laniger | reverse complement strand
TATATATATTTTTAGCTGTCCGATTAATTTCTTTCTATTTTTTGGTAGAGACAGGGTCTCGCTCTTGCTCAGGCTGGTCTTGAACTCCTGAGCTCAGAACGATCCGCCTGCCTCGGCCTCCCAAAGTGCTAGGATTACAGGCGTGAGCCACCACACCCGGCCATAAAGTTATTTCTATTGGGATCTTCTTTCTGGCAACAAATACACAAGAATATTGCACTCTACAGTGCTCCAATTGGATTCTGGAAGGCCCGACTGGGCAGTTCTCCAATATATATTAATACTAAAATGGGGCCAGGCGCGGTGGCTCACGCCTGTAATCCTAGTACTCTGGGAGGAGGCCGAGGCAGGCAGATTGTTTGAGCTCAGGAGTTTGAAACCAGCCTGAGCAAGAGCAAGACCCCATCTCTACTAAAAATAGAAAGAAATTAATCAGACAACTAAAAATATATAGAAAAAATTAGCCAGGCATGGTGGCGAATGCCTGTAGTCCCAGCTATTTGGGAGGCTGAGGCAGGAGGATCGCTTGAGCCCAGGAGTCTGAGGTTTCTGTGAGCTAGGCTGACGCCACAGCACTCACTCTAGCCCGGGCAACACAGTGAGACTCTGTCTCAAAAAAAAAAAAATACTAAAATGATCCTCTGCCATTTTTCATATTTAAAACTTTACTCTTAACTTTTACCCATATTCTTTGAAATGCTAAAATTAAAGAAAGACCTCCTAACTTTTACCCCCTCTGATTTAGTGTGTGCTCAGGGACGGTTCTAGAAAGGTATTTTTCTTTGATTCTGCATTAGGAAATGTTACACAGAGATGAGTTACCATACAGGTGAGAGGGTAGAAGTATGAATGTTGAGGGCAGGGAAAGGAGCCCTAGTTTGGAGAAGTTTTCCATTTGCTCTAAGAAATTGCTAATTTCTTTGACAGTGAGGTTAGTGAATGTTTAGCATTAATTATAAATGGCATAGTTAAATACTTTACCAGAACTTTTAGTCTACAGTTGTACAATTCCATATTTCTTTAAAAATAAATGCTTTCTTTGTATCATTAACAAAAGTCAGGCTAGAGGTTTCAACTGAAATTTTCTTTTCTTTCTTTTTTTAAAAAAATTAACTTGATATGTAATTAGGCCTCCAACCTAAGGCATTAGAATTTCTTATCTCACCTTTAAATGATATTTCTTCTTTTAAAGGAAAAGCAATTTGTAAACTTATTCTTCAAGGTCTCCCTCACCTCTTTATTATGACAGTGTGATTGTCCTGCTAAGAGAGATAATTAACTGCAACTTCATTAGCATCTACAAAGACAAGCTTCCTCATTAGAAGTGAAGAAGAAAAGGACATGATATAATTTAATTAACAAAGCATCAATCCATAGCCAAATTTGAAGAACAGATTCTGTAGGTATAATATTTTCACATCAGATTCAGATTCATCTATATTTCTTTCTTTTTCATGTATGTGTATGTTTGTGTGTGTGTATGTGTGTGTGCGTTTTGTTTTTTTGCTTTATATTTTAGAATTCTTAAGGAGCATCTTGGGGAACAGGAAGTTTCCATCTCATTAATTGTGGACTCTGTGGAAGAAGGTGACTTGGGAAATTACTCCTGTTATGTTGAAAATGGAAATGGACGTAGACATGCCAGCGTTCTCCTTCATAAACGGGGTGAGTGTAACCTTCTAAGCTTGAGTGGTCAGCTGAACGTACAATGGGAGGGAAATCATTGGGAACCAAGAAACAAATTAAATTTTGTTTTTCTACACAAAGTTATCCTAAATAAAATAATCGCATTAGCATTAGGGCCATCAAGGCAGACAGCATAGTGGATGGGTGATTAGCTCAGGCTCTAGAGTCAAATTTGGATTCCTTGTTGTGCTTTAATACCAACTGTAAAATCTTGGACAAGGTATTTAACTTCCTTAAGCTTCAATTTCTTGATATATAGAATGGGGAAAATCATAGTATCAACTCTTTGGTGTTTTGTAACGATAAAAGAAGATAATAAATGACAAGGGCTTGACATAGAGCCTATACACAGAAAATATTTACTTAAATGCTATATATTATTATTAGAAATAGGTATTAGGTTCTTTAAAATAATCTAAATGATTTTAAGTCAAAGATTGTGTTCCTTATAGGAAGGCTGGTCCTTTAGTGAAAGAACTATGTCTGATGAATTCACTATCACAGTACTTCTTGACATTTTTTTTTCTTGCTCGGATAAATTTTACATGCACAATATTCTCCCATGATTAATAATAATTCATTATGAGAAAGATAGGTTGTGGCTGAGTACAATGTCTGCTGCAGTAACTCTGACTCCACAGCAGCCCCATCACCTTATGCGTGGGGTTAAAATATAGGTAAATGTATATTGATGATTTGAAATAAGAGACCCTTGTAAAACGTGAGCCATGCCTTTTAGTTAGTAAAATTTTTCATGTACAATATAAGAGAAAAATGGGCTTTTTTTCTGTATTATGCTAAGTGAAAACTTTCTAGTCTTTGGAACAAGTACACTTGATGTTCCCTTACTCAGCACATTTACAACAATTTTAATTTCAAAGCACATGTTTAATCCTAGACTCTTTGAGGTTTGAAAAGAAAGGGAACATTGAAGACTGTTCCCCTTACTTGATTGGGCAATAGATTCCCTTTGAATAATGTTACTGAAAGCTATTAAGACAGACACCACTGTTGTCAAGGTGACTACGATATTAAAATAGTCTACTTTTTTGGGATGTGAGTCAAGGAGAAAGATAAGCAGTAGCTAGAAATATAATTGTTTCTTTCTATAATGTATAGTCAATCAATGAAGGGATTTGAGCAGAATTATCATGCATTTACAAGGACAGAAATAGCTTCTCAGGGTTAGAAGCAACTTAAATGTTGTGTAATTGAACTACTTATCCTTCAGTAATATTAATATCTTCCCAAGTGGTCTATCAGTTTATATTAGATCACAATCCCTCTTAAAGAAGCTGAATCTACCCTTGCAAAAATCTGTTAGAAAGCATCCCTATTTCACTGTCTGTCTATACATTGGCCCTAGTTCTACACTTTTAATTACTCTTCCCTAAGACAGCCCTTCAAATGTTTGATGATAGTCACCATGACCCTGCTGTACCTTTACTTTGCCAGATTCAACCTCTTTAGCTCCCTTTATTCATTTTTCATTTGTAAGAATGAAATCTTTTCACCATTCTAGTCACTCTCTTGAATATGGTCTAATTAAAGAGTTTGAATTATTGCTCAAGAATGGAGGTACAAGAGAGAAGATATAGAGCACACTTAAAAATCTGTTGGATTGAACAACATATATTTCTCTTTGGCACAAGGTAGGGTGACAGTTTAGCAATCATAAGGAGAGAGGAAGGAAAATGAATTGTGTTTAAGGATAAAGCTATTAAAGCTCTGTTTTTGCAGAGAGGCACACAGCCAAGAAGGGTCAAACACACCCCAGGCTATTTTTAGCATGTGTACCTTAAGGTTAAGTTGCCCAAAGCTACAAAAGCTTCCAGTTCTAGAAAAATAAATGATTGAGGAATGAAGGGCATTATTTGAAAAAGCTTTTCCAGTAATGTCTGACTCCTTAAACATGAAAAAGAAAATTATGGCCAATGTTGGAGTGGTCTTCAATACTTAAGTCTATCACAGTGTTTTTCAAATATCTATTTATGTCAATAGAATTTTATTCTTAGAAAATAAAAGCATTAAGAAGCCAAAAAGAGTCCTTCTAGGTCATATACTCCAGAAGTCCCTCTTAAAGTGAATGTGTGCCTTCCTTTTAAGGGAGCTGCAACAAGTGAGTCATCAATTCACAAAGACATCAATGAATAAACTCTCCTGCTCTTGAGGGGCTCTTAATTGTGTGGAATGATCTATCTTGGGGATCAACAAAGGACTTTGGTCAACATATGACATAATCGCAACTTCACTAGCCCTTCAAGGTTCAGAAGAGCAGGACACAGCATATGTGAGCCAATAGGTTTGGATCTTTGATCGTAGGGTCCCTGAAAAAGTCAAATTTCTGTCATGCTAGCTATTATGTAATTTTCAGATGAGTTGCTATATTAGTCAAAAGACTAAGACTCAGATAAGGAACTGAAAGCTGTCACTGTTAAAAATACTGTCATATTTTTCTGCCATTGACTCATAAATTCCTTAACTTATAGGCCTTCAAAGTCTCCCTTTTTAAAATCTCCCTAGAGGGACATGTTAAAACATTTGTTGAATACAGATCTTGTACACCACAAACTATCATTTCTTCTGACAGGCAAACTTTCCAGGACATACCTTTGCCAAAGTTATCTAAGCATTTTTTCCTCCACTGTTACCTCTTGTTCAGTGTTGTTGACATAATAAAATGATTTCTGAGCCCTCCAATGGGTGGCATGGATTCTTTGAAACATCACTCTCATATATCAAATGAGTCTTCCTTAATGCCAAGGGGATAGTATAATAAATAATTCAGCTCCGTTTGAGCTAGGCTACATTCTGGATCAGCCTTTTATCTTTATAAAACAATCGCAATTGTGTGAAATCCCGTTGAAAATCTATAAAGAAATTTGACCATAGAAAAACCTTGCTTGAGAATATTCAAAGTTATCAATTCCTGCAGCCGGAGAAGAAATTTGGATAGTTAGAATCTTGTCAGACATACAATATAGATATATTTCACTTGCTATACAGAACATTAGAATATACAATGAGAGGGAGATGAAGAATGAAGGGACAAAATCCCTGGGCCATACCGATCTATGACTGCCCTGCTCACTATGACTACCCCTCACTCTCACCAGCAGCTTCTTTTTAGTCCTCTTTGCCAGTCCCTGGCCTGGCATGCTTGATGGTTGAATCCTGGCTTCAAAAAGAACTAAAGGATCGCCAAACTAGTTACTAGGTTATTTCTTATTTTTGCTATTATTGCCCATACTTGATTGAATTATGTGTCTGAGTCTCTCAATCTTTTACCCAGATGCATTTGCTTGGGTTTCTAATTACTACCGCCTGCCTCAATAGGTATTAAATACTGACCTTCAGTTTTTCTCCAAAACTCTGACCTTTCCTATTCTTTCCACTTTTTATTAATACATTTTCCATTTCTCTGACACACGCAGTGCTTCAGATGGATACCCAGAAGCGCTGTGCTCTGGCCTCGGGCTTAGCTACTCTTGCACCCATCAGGCAGACCTAAATTTCTTCTTCACTCTCTGTGTCTTTTGTCCATCCTCTCACTCACAATGGCTGAGTGTGGACATGTTTACTGTCTGAAGCAAAGCACTTTAACGGCTAAGGGCATAGATTTAGGAATAAGGCTGGCTGTGTTCAAGACTTAACTCTGTTCTTGCTAGCTGTGCTATCTTGGGCAAATTACTTACTGTAAGCCTCAAATTTCTCTTCTATAAAATGGGAATAATATAGTAAGACCTATCACATAGAGCAGCTGTGAAGATTAAATGAACTCATGTCTGTCAATATTATCATAGTGTCTGACACATACTTAGCACCCAATAAATGTTAACAAGGTATTACAAGATTTCTCTGCTCCCACTATGTGTTATTCTGCATAATGAAGGATAGAGCAATTGCGTGTTCCATTAAAAATTCCCTAATTTTTTTTTATTTCAGCATATTATGGGGGTACAGATGTTTAGATTACATATGTTGCCCTTGCCCCCCCAAAAAATCCCTAATTTTTTACTTTATCTTTCCTTAAAATGGTGACCTTTAGTTCCCACACTTTTGTTCCATCGGTTCTGAATTTGACCTTATGATAGATTTACTTTCATTTGAATGTGCTATCCTAAAGAATCACTTTATTTATTCATGCATTTAATGAGGATTAAGAACCTACTCTGTGCCTGGCATTGTGCTAGCCACTCATAAAATTAAATGAACAGGAAATAAGGATTTATTCCAATATAATTTGGAATGCCATCATCTACTTTTTAAATTACACTGATATTAAACATTCTTCACGTAGAATTGTGCTTCCTAGTGAATGTTAGACTTTGCAGCTGTCACATTAAGGATGTTCATTAGCAATTCTGCTCTGAATGGTTATGTTTACTTGTATTGATTACAGAAATATGGCAATTCATCACAAAATACTTTGGGAACTGGCAAAGGATATATCTGAGAGACTTAGCACTAGTTAATAATGATAAACATCTAGGTTTTCTCTGTTCCGCCTAAAACCCATTTTACTTCTTGTGTGTACTCTTTCTCTCCCTCCAAAGAACATAATCGATAGGAATTAGACTTGCTCAATAAACTCCCTAGTCCTCAAAATATCTTTAGTAATGTAATTAAGTGCACATCATTTAGGATGCATTGTTTTAAAGCCAGATGAATTTAGACCCAGTGGACTCCTTAACCCTTCTTGTAATGAATCATCTTTGTAATATGTGCCCCTATTCTTGTTAGTATTTTCCCAGTGCATTTATTTACTGAGAGATACAGTAGGATCATAGAACCGTGTAAACCTCTCTTGGAACTGACCATTTGACATCTTTGACCATTGATTTCAGAATATGTAATAGCCAAACCTGACTTAGATATTAAAAGTTCCTACTTCTCTATATGGCAGCATCTCCCTGGAAAGACAATGACTGATTAAAGGCTGAGTTGGTCTCTGTGAAAAGAATCACTTTTACTGAGTCTTAGCTTATGCAATGCCAAAATATTAAGGAACTTTAGTTATGTTGCTGCAACATCTCCAAATCAGAGCCATCAGGCTTAACAAATTCTCTCCTTGGATAAGATTTAACATCTTGCAGTCAAAATTTTTTTTCTGTCCTGTAACATTTTTCTTGGTTTTCTTCCCCTCATTTATGGAAGACATCTAAATATCTGACCCCAATGTTGTATTTTTTCTTGGTAACAAATGACAAAACAAATAACCAAACCAAATATACTTGGAGGCTATTATGAATGCCAGTAGCATAAATTATCCAATATTAATGATTTTGTACCTTTGATGTTCTTGATATGAACCTAAAAAGGCTACTGATTGCCAGCAAAGTCACAGGCATGAAAATTAACCCTTTGAGCCGACTGTTTCCTTAGACATAAAATATATGATTTAAATGAGATTAACCCCAAGTTATTTTTGCTTCAACAGTGGAATATCTTTTCAATTATCTGTTGATCCCAGTTTTTGCTGATTACTTATAGTGAGGAGATATGTTACATATCATTGTTTGGCCTTTTAGGTATTTTGGTGACTCAATTTTCTTTACTGTGAACAAGTATATCCAGTAGCATCTTTATTAGGAAAGAAAAGGACTACTGTTTGCTGATAAGTAGCTTATTTCTCAATTAATAAATAACAATAGGACAAAACCAATGTCATATCCTGGACAAAACCAATGTCATATGCCAAGAATGATAAATTCTTCAGTTTTTATCACTCCTATTGATCACTCATGTGGTCCAAAGCTCATAAGTATTTAATTATACATGGTCATCATGACTAGAAGTCCTTTATTTGCTTTATTGAGTCATACTCTTGTTTTACTAACTAAATGTTAAATTCTTGATAAAGTACTTTAACTTATACTTCTCTGTATATGCTTCAATGTACCAAACTCAATTAGTAAATGTGATGAATGGGTTGACTAAATGTATTTCAAGTACTCTAAACTTTGTCTACAGCATGGTTTCTCAATCTTGCCACTATTGACATTTTGGGCTGAATAATTCTTTGTTGTGGTGGAGGGGGCTGTCCTGTGCATTATAGATTGTTTAGCAGCCTCCCTGGCCTCTACCCACTAGATACTATCACCACCTTCCCCAATTATGACAACCAAAAATGTCCCCAGACATTGCCAAATGTCCCAGTGGGGTGGGAAAAATTACCCCCAATTGAGAACCACTGCTGTAGAGTATGGCTATGAGAAACTCTATCCCTTCCTGGAAATAGTTTCAACACCCAAGCTTCTCTAAATAGGAAAATTCAAAATTGAAGGACAGGTATTTTCATCTTGAAAACCTTCTAAGATTATACCAAAGTGACTGGAATGCCAACAGAGGGGTGTTTTGTAAACCATAGAAATGGGCAAAAGTTAGGTTCCTTGTGTTTCCACTCTTAGAGAGTCAGCTAGAAGCTCCTAGACCAGTGCTTCACAAACTGTACAGCACACATAAATCACCTAGGGAGTTTGTTAAAAAGCAATTTGAATTCATTAGTCTGAGGTGGGACTCAGGATTTGAATTTCAATCAAATTCCTTACTGCTGCTGCTGCTAGTGGTCTGTGGACCACAACTGGCATACCAAGGCCCTTGCCTAGACAATAGATCCTCCTAATAATCTTGTTAGCATCTAATAGGTAAATAGCAACTAGCTTTCTTGAGCTCACTGTTTCCATGAGAAAGGAATGGAAGCTGAGTAGAGCCAGTCAGTGGGACTATTTCCAACTAATTGCCTCATTTTTTTTACATGGTCAGCACCTCTGAACCTATTTGAGCATTGGTTCATTGCCCTCAGTCTACTCTTAATGAGGTTACTTGTCTCACGTATTCAATGAAATTGTGCTATATAGAATACTTCTGCTGCTCAGAGAGATGTCTGAGAGGGCACTCTCTTCTAGTATTAAAATAATTAACCTCTTAAATGCAGGGGGCCTTCATTGTTGGACTCATTTCCTACATAACCCATTTTTAAAAAGGAAATATTTTTAGGAATGTCTCAACAACATATACATGGATATATACATATATTTCAGCCTATGCAAATAGATCATATACAGTGTTCAACTTATGCAAATAACAGTTACCAAGGAGGAAAGAGATATATGGTGAAAAGTAAATACTGCTGATTTCCTATTTTGAATACTTGTTGTATTCAGCTAAATCACAATTGTGTGTCATAATAAAGGATGGACATAGCATGGGAATGGAACTGCCATATATTATTGGTCAACAATATGGCTATAAAACAGACCAAAAAAAAAAAAAAGGAAGAAAAACCACAATAATGCAAACTGGATAAAAAACATTGCTATGTGTTCGAAAGTTTAACTCATTTTTAACAAGCATCAGCCTATAAGAGAGGCTATAAAATACAACTAAACCTGAAGTGAGGTCAGAAAAAATCCATTGGAACTCAGATCTTTGTATCAGAAAATGACAAACAAATAGTTTCAAAAAAAATTTAGTTTAACACATTTGCAGGAAGCTCATGAATGTTATCTAGCACATACAGCAACATTCCTTGTGTGATCAGAGATCACAAACAAGATAACATATCCATGGCCACTAAACATTTATTCTTCCCTCTCAAAACCAGTTTCATATTCTCATTATTTCTAGGTCAAAACAGCCTGTTGATGTGTTTCATATCACACTTGAAATCTCACTTCACTGCAGGCTACTTACAGGAGATAATTCATACAATGCTGTTGTATGAAAAAGCAACAAATCATTCTCATTCAACAAATATGTATTGAGTGCCAGCTATGGGCAAAGCACTGAGTTAGGTGACCTTCGTAGTTGACCACTGCTACCAGAGGGATGTCTACCACCCTCCTGGAGCATTAAAGAAACATCACTGGGGAGAGGGAGATGGCTGTGCATTTTTTATGGCTGTGAATTCCTGCATTTGGTGGGGAAACAGCACAACTGGGTCATAAAATGCAAGGTATAACTTTTCATAAGTAGTTCCTGTATGTCGAACTTTGACAACCAGGTCAGTAAAGTGAGAAATTAGACATGACACATAAAAAATGCTAACTACTCTCTCAGGTCATATAGTAGGAAAATGTTGATTTCCAATAGATTACCATGGTAACTAGTATTAGATTTTAGTGTTGAGAATTACATTTGCCATCTGCAGGAAATATGTTAGCTCTTTGTCTCTACTTTTAGGGCACATATTCTATTTTTAGCATGTGTTCTGTGAAGAATAATATATCTGGAGGTTGATTTCTGCAAATTGAAAGTAGACATTTAAATACTATTAAAATAGACTTTATTTTTAATTCAAAAAGAAAATCCAGTGGTATATTTAGGAAAGCACATAAAGGTCATTTTTAAAACCACCCCAAAATTATTTCCATTACTTGAAGTTTGGTATGAATAGAGTTGACTAGGAAAAAAGAGAAATTATGAACTGTGATGAAAAAACGGGAAGTTACTTGAGAATGTTTCCTTTTTGACTCTTGAGGTGTATGTGACCTAGAGCAAGTACCTTTGTGTTGTTGTTCTTCAGTTTTATTTGTAAACTAATTGTCCCTAAGACCCATTGTGAGAATCTTGAAAGAACATATTAGACACTGGGTGACTAATAATATATATGAGACCATTTATCAGATTTTACAGATTTTCAGAGTTTTGAGTCATTGTGCCTCATTTTGCCAATCTTCAAAGTGAAAAGAAGTGGTTGCTCTTCCTATGGATTCTCTTATGGTTTAAATGTTTAAAAGTTGACTTGTATCTTTAGATGGCAAGTTGCTGTAACTGCAAAGTAGAAACTACAAGTCCTTATGATATACAACTAGAGCTAGTTCAAAGTACTGACTTGTAATGGTTTCCACATTCATGCAAACTAAAATGAAAGAGTCCATTATAAAAGCCTGTAAGAATGAAACATAAATTCCCAGGCTTAAATCAGTTTGGAATTATCATTCTAGTACAGTATTTAATGTAAAATAAGTATGACTTGAAAATTCATTTATAGTATCCCACAGTTTCAAGTTAATGACTCACAATTGCTTGGGTGCATTTCTGATTCTCCCCAAATGAACAAATATGTCTGTAGTATTTAAATGTCTTAGCGTTGAAAGTAGCTTAAGGGAATACATTAAGGATATCACAATAAAATTCTATTTGGTTGTCTTCTTAAGTAGGCTGCTGTCAGTGGCAAGTCAGCAGTCACATAAAAATTGGTAATATTAAAATATATTTTCAATGGTTGACTCTTCACATACCAGTTTAGTTCCTTCATCTACAAAACAATATAATTAATCTAAATGAGATTTGAAATATATCCTTCCTCTAACATTGGATTATGTTTTAACCTACATTTTGTGTGACTATTTATAAACTGTTGCCAAAAATAATTATTATTTATGTAGAAAAAATCTTCATAGTGGTATTAAAAAATTCCTGTTAGACTTGCCTTGCTGAACCAAGCATCTTTAAATGATGGCTGCATAAACAGTCAAATAAATAATTAATTAGACTAAAGCGGTTACCAAGAGGACTTTTAGCAGAACATAGCTTGCAAACCACCTGGACAACCATTCCAAAGTGTCCAAACTAAAAGGCAAACTATAAGCTATTTTGTAGTATTAGTATTTAAAGCTGTAGATTACTTGCCTATGTTAATGTTACATGGAAACCTAATACAGTAGAAAGCTATGCATAAAAAATACACTGAAGAATTAAAAGAAGTGATTATCTCAGGGTGTTATGATTCCATGTGACCTTTAATTTCTTCTCAGCATTCTTATACATTTTTCAGATTCTTTATCATGAGCATGTTTTATACAGTCATACAAAAGGTGAGAAAAAATAAATCTATTTTGATATAGCTACTGAATGTTTTAAAAATGCTTATAGGAAAACTATCATTACTCTCTTTGCTATAAAATCAAGTTGTTTACACATTTTTAAAGTATATAGAAATCTATTTGCTTGAATGTATACTCTATTCCCATTATGTCTGTCTGTCTTAGAAAACATTGCATTTTACGGGACACCTTTACGTCTACATTATTTTCTCAAACCACTGCTAATTTTCACGTACTGAAAATCTATACACAGAGTGAGATGATAAAATAATGCCCTATTCTTTGTGAAGTGAGGCTGTGTTATTGCCATTTTGGTAAAAGAGAATTCCTTCTTGAGGACAAGCCCTTTATGTATTCCAACTACAGAGGCCACTAAACTATATGAGCCACTGACTTTGTTCTTAACTTTGTCATAGTTTAAGGAGCTATTGATTGCTCCCTTAGGTGGAATAAGGTAATGGTAAGTTCTGCTATTGGTAGTTCCCAAAACATGCCCATTTCTTTATAGGTTGTTAATGGGATAAAAAAAAGTTTTTAAAAAAGGTTAATAAAGTCTTGAAAGTATCTCTTAACAAAATGAGAAAGCAAGACATATTTATCACAAATTTCCCAGCATGTTTACATTTTCAGAAAAAAAAAGAGTGTTCAAAAACATTCAAGACAGAGAAGAAATAGATTTTTCTGTTACTCCCATTGGGGGAGATGAACCAACATATGATTCAACTGTTGTTTTTGCTTTAATAATCTCAAACTCCAGAATCAACAAGATTCTGAATGAAACTTGTTTCATGAGAGAGACTATTACCAATAGATTTTGCCGAACATGTTTTATTCTAAGACTTGCAATAATTAGAAAATATGTTAAACCCCTAAAGGAATAAAATGAAAATAATAGCATAAAATTCTGAAATTTATCAATACATTTCATTTTGTATCATGCAATAAAACCATTTCTATATGTGTAAAGTATTTCATAAATCTATTTCCGTCAATTAAATATACTATAAATCATTATAATATTTTTTAAAAGAGCTCAATGTTTCTGTAGAAAACATGGCTCCTTTTATTGATTATCTAAGCAGTCCAGATGTTCTGGGTGTTTGGGCCAACCCAAAGCATTCCCAAAGGAAGATCAAATTGTTTTAACTGACAATATATCCTCTGGTGGAGGATTGCTTTCAGGATAAACACTGCATCCCTTAACAAAAAAGGAGTAAAATGGCAATGCCACCTTCACTGTGACAATTTTCTCTCAAGAGATGTTTTGTAACAATCCATCTGTGCCTGTCTATTTGTATGACATGCTAAGAAGGAAATTCCTAATAGAGGGAAAGCAAATACTTCTAAGATATTTTCTTTTAGGCATCAGTGAAGTTTGACACCTTGTTATACAATAGCCCTGTCTTCTAAGCTAGTCACCTGAGGCCCTTTTTTTCCTTTATTATAGCAGCATATTCCTTCTTTTTCTGGCTTTTCCCCATCATACTTAATCTTACTAGATCTAAGATGAAGGAGGCCCCATCTGAATACTTCGTACCTGTATGTGTGTGCAAATACATAACCGTCTATGTACATCTCACGTTACAGTCTTTAGATAGAGATATTTCAAACATTGCTTTTATAATCTAAAAGGGAAAGGTTTTCTGCAATAAAACTCTGTCTGTATTAGTAACTCCACATTGTACATTTTCAAAATATATGCCAATTTTCCCCAAAAGAGAATCACTCCTATTGTTCTGGCCTAATTTTGGGAAACCTGACTTAATGGGTGCCATGAATCCTCAAAGAAACATTTATTGACAAGGCACATGCTATTTGCTTTGAAAAGAATAAAAAAGATAAACAACGTATGCTAACATGAATTTGCCTGTCTTCCCCCATCACACCATACATTCACTTTCCCAGTACTCCAGACCAAAGTACTTGCTAAAAGCTTTTGCAGGCACTCCTGCCCTGTTCCACCCAGTGCCTGACCCCTATCCCTAAAATCCCCCAGCAGGAAAACACAGACACACAGATACACACACACACACACACACACACACACACACACACGAGCACCCCAAGAGAATTCCTCACCTGGTTCATGATTATGATGCTTGTAGTATAGCATTTCTTACATTTATACACAAGAAGTTTAGCACAGTGACATTTAAGTGCTCAATAAACATTAGCTTTTATTACTTTGTTCTTAAATATCTGCTCCACATGCTTGACTCTATTACTAGACATGAGCTCCTTTAAGGCATTAAGCATATTTCATTCATCACTGTATCACTAGAATTCAAAATCACCACACCTGGTATGTAGAAGGCACTTATTAAACAAACAGAAAATGAATGAATTAGTGAGTGAGAGAAAAGAAAAGGTTGAATAGCAGTATCAAAGATGTGAAGCAGTGCATGATTGATTTCCAAATCGCAATCGAATACAAACTTTCTTAGTTCTGTAAGACTGTGTTGTCATTGGATTTATGAATGAAAGGCAATTTTTTTTAATCTATGCTATGAAGTTGGCCATTTTTCTATACTAAAGTTTTATTATCAACTTAATGGACTTGATATTAATACTGTAATTAAACCTCATCAGTTGCTACAACTTTATGATACATTGACTAGAAAAATAACTCACAGAGATATTCTTGGAATTTTAGAGTAGAAACTCATAAAAATTTAATTTTTATTCAACAATTGGGTTTGTTATTAATCATGTAGTCATTTATTCAACAAATATTGATTGAGTACCTACAATGTGTCAGATAGTTTAGCAAGGTACTAGGAATAATTAGTGAAATATAGACAAAATAGACAAAGAAAAAACAACAAAAAAATAACAGCAAAAAACTTGTCCTGATAGGATTTAGACTTCAGCAGAAGACCGATAATAAACAATAATATTGATAAGCAAATTAAGTATTTTTATATAGTGATAAATACCACAGGAAAAAATAAAGAGAACTAGGTACAAAGTGCAGCCACTCATACCACTTGCAATGAATGTTTAGTGGATTGAATTTAGAAGGTGCTGTATGAGTTAAGATTTGAAGAAACAGAGAGAGAGGCATGCAGAAATCTGGGGGAGGAACATTCTAGTCAGAGGGAACAGCCAGCACAAAGGTCCTAGGATAAAGCAATTGTTTATAATGTAAAACTGTAAACAAAACTAACTCTGATATGGTAAGTGACAAAAAAAAAATACGTACAGGAAATACATGTTCTGAGGAGGGCAGATCACTTGCAGTTGGAAAAGCATCATTGAAAGTGCAGGTCTACCCTTGCAGGATTTGGAGGGTTTTGATAAAGGGAAAGGAAAGGTTCTGAGTCAGTAAAGAATTGGGAAAACACACATCAAATTCAGTTTACATTGGAGGGATGATTATGGCTGAAGGTTAGTTAGCTGCTTCAATTAAAGGAGTGAAGGAACTTAAATGCCAACATAAGGGGTTCCTACTTACTTCAATGGGCAATGTAAATCACCTAATAGATCTTGAAGAATATTCCAAGGTAAAACAGCTTTGGGAAGATTGAACTGAAGGCTTTGTACAGATTAGATTAGAATAGCTATAAATAATACTGTTTTAATCCAAAGGCAATCAACCCAAAATACACTCTAATTACAATAACAGTTGCAATAAAGTAATCTTACCATTGGACCATCTTTTTTTAAACTTTTTATTTTGAAATAAAAACTGCATGCAGTTCAGAAAAATTATAAGAATAGTACAATAAGTTTCTATATATCTTCTCCACCTACGTTCAGTGTTACCAATTAGTAACATTCAGTGTTACCGTTAGTAACATTCAAATGTTAACCATTAGTAACATTTGCCACATGTACCTTATTTCTCTTCCTATAGATAAGTAGATACAAAGAGCTACACTATGTAAACACACAGCACATATTATTTCTGAACCAGATGACAGCAAATTGTAGACATTGACTAAATTCTTCAGTGTGAATCTCCTAAAAACAAGGATACTTTTTTACATAACTAGAGAGCATTTATCAAATTCAGAATAATTGAAAATGATAAAATGCCATTGTCTATTACATAGTTTATATTCAAATTTCAAAACTTACCCTACTAGATACCCTTTATACCGTATTTCCCATCCAGAATTATACATTGCATTTAGCTGTCAATTCTCTTTAGTCTCTTCAATCTCACATGGCTTACCAGCTTTTCTTTGCTTTCATAACATCGACATTTTTGAGGAGTAGAAGGTAGATAGTTTTATTTTTTATCATTGTCCCTCAGCTTAGGTTGGCCTGACATTTTCTTGTTTTTTGGATGTTTATGTGTTTCTGGCTAGAATACTATGTAAATGATATATATTGTACCTTGTTAGTACAGTACACCAGGGGGTACGTGATGTCAATTTGTCCCATTACTGGTGATGTTAACTTTGATCTCTTGCTTAACATAGTGTCCATTTTCTCCTTAGTCATTAATAAATAATCAGTGAAGAGGAACTTTAAGACAGTGTGAATATCCTCCCTCACTGATCTTTCACCCAATAATTTTAACATCTGTTGATAATTTTTGTCTGAATCAATTGTTATTATGATGGCTGGAAAATGGTGATTTCTAACTATCATTCCTTTTATATTTACCAGTTGGCATTCTGCTCTTAGGGAGAGCTTTTCCCTTTTATTTGTTTGTTTATAATTAAGATGAATGCATGGATGCATGCTTTATTCAATTACTGTCATTGTTCATTTAACTCATCTTTTAAAACATACCACTTATGAATATTCCTTACTCCATAGGAAAAAAAAACCAAAACAACATCTTTTTTACCTGGTTGGGAAGAGGAAAAGCATATTCTAAGGTTAGGCTCTAGCAAACTATGTGGAGAATGATGCATTTTTTCCTCTGGTTTTTCATTTTATTTTTCATTTTTAATGGTTCATTAACATATGTCAAGTTCTAAGGGCTTGAGGGACCTTATTCTAACTGGGCCCTAATGATGGGTTCTAGCCAAAGACCATATTTGCATTCTTTTTTTTTTTTTTGAGACAGAGTCTCACTTTCTTGCCTGGGGCGAGTGCCGTGGCGTGGCGTCAGCCTAGCTCACAGCAACCTCAAACTCCTGGGCTCAAGCGATCCTTCTGCCTCAGCCTCCCAAGTAGCTGGGACTACAGGCATGTGCCACTGTGTCTGGCTAATTTTTTCTATATATTTTTAGTTGTCTGGCTAATTTTCTATTTTTTAGTAGAGACGGGGTCTCACTCTTATTCAGGCTGGTCTTGAACTCCTGACCTCGAGCAATCTTCCCGCCTCGGCCTCCCATATACTTTCTTTTTAAATTATTATTTATTCTTTGGGAGGCTTTCTCAATTTTATCTTCCAAGCTTCTGTGTGAATTATCTATTGCTATGTAACAAATTACGCTAAAATATAGAGGTTTATAACAATAACATTTATTACCTTACAGTTTCTGTAAGTCAAGAATCCAGGAGCAGCTTAGCTAGATCATTCTGGCTCAGAATCTCTCATGTGGTTGCAGACAAGGTACCAGCAGGGGCTGCAGCCAAATAATGGCTAGAGATGGGTCAGACTCTTGGAAATGGGAGGGTCTATTTCCAAAATGGCTGAAGGCCTCAGTTCCTCTGTGGGTGTTGACAAGACACCCTAGCTTCTCCCCACATGGGCTTCTTCATAAGGTGCTTGAGCGCTCTTAAATGGTACCTAATTTTCCTCCACCACCGCTGCTATCTCAGGACCTGCTGGGTGATTAGGCCACAATCTTCAATGAGTAAACATATTCCTCAGTTCTGTGGTGTTCTGGGTCACACATTTATGGAGTTTCTGAAGGGCAGTGGAGATTACTGCCAGGCACAGCACGACCTCTATGCAGACAAGTGAACTGTAGAAATTCATTACTACTCCACCAAGAAGCCCCCATAAGAGTGGTTAACCTGGACACAAAAGTGTTGAATTGAAATCCGCAGAGCATTTTACAAGAGTTCTGACCTGGATGGGGTAAACCTCAGTGCACTTCCTTTTTGTTGCCTCAGTATTACTGGATTGAAGAATTGCTGCTTCTTGTTAGGAGGTTCATTTCATTTACCATTACTTCCAACTTCATACTCAAAGCACTGAGAATTTCAAGTGGAGTATATTGAAGTAGACTTCAGTTTCTTTGCATCATTTCTGTCTTCAATTTTTTAAATTCTTTCATAACCCTATTGAGTGTTTTTTAACTAAATTAACATGGCTCGAATGAACCGCCCAGCTCCTGTAGAAGTCACATACAAGAACATGAGATTTCTTATTACACACAATCCAACCAATGCGACCTTAAACAAATTTATAGAGGTAAGACTTGATAATTTTAATATATTAAATTGATTGCAGTTAAATAATGGTGTGTATATCTTATGAAATAAATACTGTTTTGGAAAATATGAGATGATATACCTATAGTTCCAGTTCCCAGAAATAAAATATATATGTCTTCTTTAGAGATAAATTTTTTTATACATTTTGAGAAAGACATGTACTTGTTTGGCTTTGTGAGTTCATAGTTCTTCATGCATCTGAGTTTAATTTAAATCCATATGTGGACAGTATAAATAGAGTATAGCTTTCACTTACCTTGTAAGAAATTTACAGGGGGAAGGCTGCTGTTGATGGATTTTTCATATATATGCTTAGCCTAATGACTAATACCATAAAGTTAGTTTAAGCCTTAGACCTCATTTGATGCTTAGAATCAATTTTCAGCTACTGATTGTGTTTCTTCCTAATAATGGCTGTATAGCCAAAACTGTCTCACTGTTGACCTCACTTCTTTTTACTAGGAGGAAGAAATGTAACAAATGCTGAATATATCTGAACACATACACATTTTATTCATAAATATCTATAAGTGTTCAGAAACAGCAATAGGTCTCTCAGATCTTAGGGGAATACTTCAGTAGTACTTTTGTTTAATTACCATGTAAACATTTTTTAAATCTCAGGAGAGTTAAAATTAATAATGCATTTTAAAGCCTATAGTTTTAAATTTGTGGGGTTTATACTGCATTTTTAGGATTTGGGTCTGAATAGACTTCTAAGACTTTATACTATATACTTCAAATGAGTAAAAGTTTGAGGAGTTAGTGTAATTGTGTCAAACCAGATTACTTACTGGATTACAAATTATTCCTTTGGTTTTATATGCCTTTGCCCTTATTGCTTTTACCCCTCTTAGTGTTTCATCCCATTCTATCCAGAGTTACCATGACTATAAACAACTTCCGTATGTGAAGGGCCACAGGATTTAAAGAAAAAAAACTTTTCTAATTTATTAAAAATATGTAGGGCCAGGCACAATGGATTCGTGCCTGTAATCCCAGCACTTTGGGAGACTGAGGTAGAAGAATTACCTGAGGCCAGGAGTTTGAGACCAGCCTGGGCAACATATCAAGATCTCATCTCTACAAAAAATAAAATTAGCCAGGCATGGTGGCACATGCTTTAGTCCCAGCTACTCAGGAGGTTGAGGCAAGAAGATTGCTAGAGCCCAGGAATTCGAGATTACAGTGAGCTGTGATCACACCACTGCACTCTAGCCTCGGTGACAGAGTGAGACCTTGTCTCCAAAACCTATTGAAATGTATACGGTATTTAATATTCCATTTTCCTTTTATACTATTCTAGTATTCATTTAAAACAAGATTTGTTTCCATGTTTACACATATGTAGATTCTACCATTTTCTTCATGTTTTTCTGTTAACCAGCACACCTGCTGATCAGAGATGATCGACATAGCTAATATTGAGCAATAGTGATGTTGTGAAGACTTAAAATTAAGTTTTTTTAAATTTGTTTTATCTAGGAACTTAAGAAATACGGAGTTACCACAATAGTAAGAGTATGTGAAGCAACTTATGACACTACTCTTGTGGAGAAAGAAGGTATCCATGTTCTTGTAAGTATTTAATAGTTCTTGTGTGTTTATGATACTGTGCTACAGAAGTTTATTCAAATAAACCACAGACCTCGAAACTTAGTTTTTTAAGTTAAGATATTGTACAGTATCTTAATTTCCAAATAAAGGTGAAAGATAAGCAAAGGTTTGAAGTAAAGAAATATCTTTGTAAAGATTGAGCATTTAGTCACATTTCATTGACAGTGGGATCTAATAAGATTCGATTAAACATATTAAGATAAAAATGCTTTTGAAAACATTTGGATGTTAAGAATTTAGAATTATTTGTATAGTATTTATATTAAAGATCTATAATATTTCATTCTTTTGATTTAGGATTGGCCTTTTGATGATGGTGCACCACCATCTAACCAGATTGTTGATGACTGGTTAAGTCTTGTAAAAATCAAGTTTCGTGAAGAACCTGGTTGTTGTATTGCTGTTCATTGTGTGGCAGGCCTTGGGAGGTAAGACAATTTATTAATTTGGTTCTTCATAAAAATCTGGATTGATACGAAAATACTGACACTTTATAAATTCTTCTAATTTTTAACATAAAGTCAGTATTACGGGGGTTACTTAAATAGGAAATATGATAGATAATACTTCCGGATTGGGGAACGTTTGGGATAATGAATTTACCAGAGTTTAGTTCTGAAAAAATGATTTACTAAAATTCTTGCCTTCCAGAGCTCCAGTGCTTGTTGCTCTCGCATTAATTGAAGGTGGAATGAAATACGAAGATGCAGTACAATTCATAAGACAGTAAGTAGTGGATTCTCTTTTCATTTGCACTCGTTTCCTTTTTAAGTATCAGTGAGTTTAAGTATATTACTAATAGCCCATCTGACCATTATGATTAATTTTTAAGATAGTATTAAAACCAGGAAATAGCTTTTTTTTTACATTTCACACAGATACTTATATTACTAAGATTCTAATTCAACAGTATCCTTTGAATTATTATTTTGCTTTAAATTCTTCATTGAATATGTTGCTTGTTGATTTGCATTTTTATTGAGGTATAAGTAAAATACAATAAAAATGCACAGGTCTTGAAGGGAGATCAGTTAATAACACCCAAATAAAACAACTACCCAATACAATGTATATAATATTTTGAGTGCTTCAGGACATACCTTTGTGGCTTTTGTAGTCATCTCTGCCACGAAAGGCAACCTTTTTCTGACTTTTATCACCATAAATTAGTTTTGTCTTTTCTTGAACATATAAATAGATTATGTGAATTTTGAGTCGTGACCACCACTGAAAAGATTTAGAAAATTAACTTTTTACTGTTCTTTTTCCATTTGTACATGTATGCCTATCCATACTCCTTTCTGCATTAGGTCATAGCCTAATAATTAAAAGATTAAATTGCCACAAGAGAGGTGATAATTGTCTGTAACACACTAAACATTACTGTGGAAGGATTCTGCTTTAATTGCTTCATCTTTTCTCTTCCCCGCCCCCCCCCCCAGAAAGCGGCGTGGAGCTTTTAACAGCAAGCAACTTTTGTATTTGGAGAAGTATCGTCCTAAGATGCGGCTGCGCTTCAAAGACTCCAATGGTCATAGAAACAATTGTTGCATTCAATAAAACTGGGGTGCCTGATGTTATTGCCTTGAAAGTAAAATTTGACACAGGACCTAATATGTCATATGTATTAGCCAACATGTTGGCTTGGTGAATAAGTCTAATGAAGCTTCCATAAGAGTATTGTAAAGCAGTTTTCCCAGGCCACAAGTTTAACAGAATTGCAACCTATGTGTCTGGGATACAGTTAGTCTTTTTGGACACTTAGCAAAAGATTCTTGCTGTTCAGCATTTAAAATGTGCTTATCATTTGTACCAATTGACCTTTCCTGAAATCATGCGGTATTGAGTTATGTCTTGTTTAAATCTATTCCCATGCCAGAATCTTATCAATATATAAGAAATTTAGAAAGATTAGGTGCCAAAATACCCAGCATAATACTTGTATATTTTTAGTATCGTACAGAACTAAAATCCCAGGAACTATGAACACTCTAGACCTTATATGGTTTATCCATTTCAGACATTGAAAGTAGGGCCTACATGGTTATTTGCCTGCTCACTTTATGTTTACATCTCCCACATTTATACCAGTATACATCAGGTTTGCTTAACCATTGATTTTTTTTTATTATTTTTACCAAGTCTTACAGTAATTATTTAATGTCTTTCTGTAAATCTCATTTTGTGCTGTTATGAAAAACCTCCATTTTGAAAATCTACATTGTACAGAAGCACATGTCTTTAATGTCTTCAGACAAAAAAGCCTTACAGTTAATTTAATGTTTGCACTCTGAGGTGCAACTTAACAGGGAGGGCCTGAAAAAAGAATGGGAGGGGGCTATTAAATATTTTTAGCAAAATGTTGCCTTTGTCTTGTGCAGAACATGTAGAAATATGCTCTTTAATTTAGTAAATATTTTTTAAAAGGTAGAGATGCTTTGTTAATTGTAGCAAAAACAATTCTTAATCATAAAATTTCTGAAATTCTTGTAATTTTTTTTCCATACTTATCAGAAGTTGTTTACCAACTTATTTTTGTTTGAAGTGTGATTTTTTTTTTCTTCCCAACCTCTCTTGCAAAAAAAAAGAAGTGGGTTTCTGCTAATGAATTGAGCAGACATCTAATATTTTATATGCCTTTTGAGCTGTGTAACTTAATATTTGGATACTTGATAATTTGTTTTATTATGTAATTGATAAAATGGTGATGTGTATTAATGTTAGTTCAACCATATATTTATACTGTCTGGGAATGTGTGGTTATAGTTCTGTGGGAGAAATAATTTGTCAGTGTTCACCAGCTTGTAAAAACTTAGTGCGAGAGCTTAAACATCTAAATAAATAATGAAATGCATTTATCATCATTGAGATTGTTTTGCTTAAAGTTAACTTATTTCGTAGCAAACAAAATTAATTGCACTTCACTTAATGCCATTTCATGTATAGTGTGCCCTCATCGTTTTACAAATTGAAGGATTAAAAGAAGTCAGCATTTGAGTAAGCTCATAGACAAAATTTGTTAGGGTCATGAGAACTATTTAATGCTAAAAGTGCTCTCCATTATAAACTTTCCTTATTTTAAAGGTCTAGGTAATTTAGAACTAATTTGTTGTATACTGAGGAGTAACAGTATACAGTAGAGACAGGCCTTGATTTTTTTTAAAGCTCTATTCTACTAGTTCTTTTTTTCTTTTAAGAGACAAGATCTTGCTCTTTCACCCAGTCTGGAGTCCACTGGTGTGATCATAGTTCGTTCACTCACTGGCCTCCAACTCTTGGGCTCACGTGATCTTTATGCTTCAGCCTCCTGGATAGCCAGGACTATAGCTGCAAGCCACCATGCCTGGCTTCTAGTTAATAATGGTTCTCTGCAACCTCTGAACTTCAGTTTTCTCATTTGCAAATTAATTACATACCTTTATGAATTTTGAAATTAATTTGAACATTACTTGGCACATGAAGACTTAATAGATGTTAGATTTCTTTCAGTAATCTGAAATAGTAACTTTGCGTAGCACATGTTATTCTAAAAGGGACAGATATCCTCGTCTGATTTTTTTAATAGTAGTTATAAATGTAAAACAATTAAAATGTGAGTAAAAAGTGATACTCCATCTGGTGTTTAAAAGAACTTGCTTCTATCTCTTAGTGCTAATTTAGCACTTAATATATTCCATTTTTGAAATTTAGCTAGGACAAAAGGAAGAACAGGCCTCTGGAGGCCCCTAATTCTTTAAATCTCAAGATTATCGATTGAGATTAGTTATTTAACTGGAGCTGTTTTTGTTTTTTAAAAATCAGCCTACTTACTCTAGGAGACAATTTTGTGTAATTGATTACTAAATAATAAACTATTTCCACCAGACCATAAAACATTTGCTGAGAGAGAAGATGCTATCATGATTAATGAAAAGTATCTTTTGAGTTTGAAAAGTTAAATTACTTTGCAGTGTTGGATTGTATATATGGTGCTAAAAATCAATTTACTTTATAAACCTTACCTGTACAGTATACAACATGATGAAATTTGCTTTTCATCCAAATATTTTGTATCTTGTAAATATAGCTTCTCAAGAGAATGCCTGTAATACATCCTGAAAGATTCTTTATATCTAAAGACAATTTAAAGAATTATGAGTTGAGGTCTTGAATGCAAGAAGTTATCAGATGGTATTCTAAAATTTGATACCTGGGTTTGCATACCCTCAAAGGGATGATGTAAATAGTGACTAGTTAGTTGCCTAGGCTTGTCTATAGGAATCATAATGTTGCTGACGTTAAGTAATGCAATCTTTTAGTTGAAGGAAGACCCTAGAAATAGGTACCATTGGTCATTTCACAGTGCCCTGCAGCCTTCATTTATTGTTTTTACTAGGGCAGTTCTCTTCTATTCCCACACCTTAACAAAACTCCATACCCAGAAGCAGCCAGCCCAGGCTTGTGATCAAAACTGGTCACATCCCCCTTCTAGAACACTTCAAAATGATACAGTTCTCCAACGTGGCTGCAGAATTTCAATCTCTGGGATCTATTTTTTGAATGTCATTGTATTCATCTAACAAATATCTACTATTCGCTAGGCATTTAAGAGTAAGGCGGAGAACATAAAAATGTCACTAGATTTTGGTCACCAATGAGTACCCCACTCCTTGCCATAACTAGGAGAATGGTTTTATGCTTTCCATTAGAGTTTCGGAAAATGCAATTTGATGAGAATGCTTCAAAGAGAAGTAGAAGTGACAATGATTTTTTTCTTTTACATGTAAATTATGAAATTCTTTTAGAGTAAGTTTTTAAAAACTACATGAAGTAGTGTCTGCTGTACATGTTTATACTCTACATTCTTGATTCCTTGAATTAATATGTTTGTGTGTGTGTGTATATATATATGTCTTCTTACACCTGAATTGAAAAATTAAAGACTGGTTTAAAAGTGTCTGACATTTAATGTTTCTCCATTACATTTGGGATAACCAACCTAAGCAGAATCTTGGAAGGAAAGTAAAGGAAAATTTATTATTTGCCTTCAATGAATTAAACCAATTATGTTCATTAAGGTATGAATGGGAAGATTGACAATAATTTAATATGTATTGCCAGACTAACCAGTTGATTAATACAGCTATTATGATGACTACCATTTATTAATGATTTTATTGTCAGGTAATTTTAAGAATTTGATTCCCTTCCAGTAATCCTGTATTAGTTGTCCCGATTGTATTCATAATATATTTGAGCCTCCAGTTAAGTGACTACTTGATAAATGGTAGAACTCAGGGATTCAAACCTGTGTTTGGGCCTGTCCACTATACCACACAGCTTTTGAATATATATGTCTATTTTTTATGTAACCAATTGTTGAAGTTTTTATGAGTTCTTGAACTCTTTCCTATTGACATATTCTCATATTCCTTAAATTGTTCTTCATAAAAACTGTGTATAAAGCCTTAACTGCAATTTTCTTCATTTAAATTGAACCCTTTTCTATTTTTGCAGAAAAATCTTTTTTCAAAATAAGCCAAAAAAATAAGCTAATTTACACTGCAAGAACAAAAAGCCCCGAAATCTCAGAAACTGTTTTAAGACTTAAGTTTAACTTAAGATTTTTAAGATTTATTTCTCGCTTAAACTTTATATCCATCATAGGGATCCAGGGTGATGGAGCATCTACCCTCTGGAACAGTACTAGTTGTAACAAGGCAAAAAGGAATTTAGATTGTCTCACATGATGAGTAAATGCTTGACTAAGAAATCATATGTGTCACTTGTACTCAAGGGACAGAACTGGTTACATAGCCATGCAATGAAGGAAATGCAATTCTATTATATCGTGTACTAAAAAGCCAGAAATGTGTAGCATTAATCACTACCACATCAGTGTTTAAACAAGTACTTCCAGAGCAACACTCCAAATAACTGAAATATCGAGTATAAGGGGACAAAGTTTCCAAGCAGCCAAAATAGATGGCATGAAGTTGAGGCACTAAAGTTTGTGCTTACTAGAGAATCGTAAGCACTTATTTAAACTTATTTCATCTTTTTTTTTTTTGGATATAATTTTAGCTAGCTTTGGTAATTTGGTTTCCTGCCAGACTACAGGTGGTAAATAAGATGATGAACGTGGGGGAAAGCACGTGGTTAGCAGTAAGATATCAGCTGGATGTTGAGATAAATTATAAAAACTAAACAGAATACAAAAAGTACAGTCATTTGTAACAAGTCAATGCTATGACTAACAGCCTTAGGTTCATATACGTGAATAGACCTTAAGGACATCAGTGTTTCCACACAGCACAGAACAATTAAATACTTAAAATGATTGCCCATCAAGAATATAAACCATTAAGTTTGGTTTTGTGTCTTTTAAGACAAGGAATTTTATAATCCAATGTAGTCAAGGGATGTTCTTAGGTACATTAGGTATAATTGGTGAATACTGGGCTAAATTTAGACATTATTGCAATATTTCTTACAGCCTTAAATGTGCTGGTATGAATTTTGACTCTTCCAAGAGGACAGTACAGTATTTAACCATTGCATATGTCAGCATCCCAGAAGAAAACAGTACCCTCAGTGGATAATGGAGAAACATTTAATAAAGAGAAACTAACGTGTTTGTGGTACTGTTACCACCTCCCAGTCTAAAAGGGCAAGATGGGGAGCAGTTACCAGAACTGCAGAGAAAAACTAAGTGAAGAGGACTTCCTTAAGGAAGCTGTGACCTTAGTTCTAGGATACAGCCAACTACTGGCAATCCAGCAGGAAGAAGATAAGAGACCAAGAAATAAATAGCATCATTCCTCCATCCCCTTTGATGTCCTGCTGGTCTCCTCTGCCCTCCACTCCTTTAGCCAAACCCAAGAGGGAGACAGAGGTCAAAGGGGGCAAAGGAACACACAGTCTATACAGATCAGCCTTTTGGTCAGAGACAGAATGGAGCACAGCAGAGTGTGGGAAACAGAAAATATCCCCTACCTCTGTGGGTCCCTTTTTGTCATAGATGACTTTTGGGACTAGTGTTCTGCAGAACACGCTTTGGGAACAGTTGACATCATTTAGATACCCAAACTGATGCACACATATATGCACACATTTTTTGAAAGTCACAATATAATGGAAGCATCTACATTAATATGAAACAATTTCAATTTAATGAACCAAGTACTGACTTTGAGAGAAGTGACAACATCACTTTTTATTTGTGTGCTATGATCACAGAATTAGTCATGTTTGCAAAAATATTCCGGGTCTTTAATTTTTCCAAAGGCTTTTCTTAACCATTAATATTGTTCAGATAATTTTGTCTTGAAGCATCCATTATGGCATCCATATAAATTTTCCTTTTTTCAATTTTTAATTGACTTAATTTGCCAGATCCTCATCTGACAATAACTTTTGTTGTGATTTGAGCAGTTCTCAATTATTTTCATCAAACTAAATAACAACAGAGAGGCTCTGTAAAAGATATTTATTTGGGAATTGAGAATTGCATTGCTTACATGCTATAGTAAGCTATGTGTGTATTCAGGAAGTTAGTAAAGGAAAACAAAGTTTTCTAAAGGAAAAAAATGAGGAGGATTACATAATTGTTTTGAAATAATTATCCTTGGCCAGAAAGATCAATAACAAGGGTGATGCCAGTACAGGCAGCTGCCAGGCAGACGTCCTTGCAAAAGTATTTTTTGTATAAGGTTGCGATGGCCTTTGTGCAAGGTTGTGGTTTTTGTACAGTCTTTTGTGATAGTTTTTGTTATCAGGCATACAATAATGAGGACACTCTCTTCATGGCCTTTTCCTGGCTTTGTTTGCCAAGGTTTATTTTGTTTGTTTTGTTTTTTTTTTTAACAATAGTGACTCCATTTTGATTGTGACAATTTTCACAGCGTCATAAAATCCTGCAACTTAAATTTCAGTTTCGTATGTTTGCATTGTGCTGTTGGCTACATTGGCAAGAAAATGACCAATAAATATGTTTGGATGTAATAGACACTACTGGTGTTAATTGGGAAGAAATAATTATATAAAGACTAACTTTATAAGTGGATGTTCACCAATGAAAATACTTTACTCTTGCTTCCCTAGAACTTCATTAACACAGAAACTCCAATAATGAACATACAGCCAGAAAGAGCCCCTAGGCTTAGAGTTTAGCTAGATCAAATGGGATTTGAGTAAGTGCGACTCATTATAATTGTTTTATTCATTTGTCTGTGTTTGTTAGAGACCTGCCCACACTAAAGCCCACCAATAGTGTTGATAAGATGGTCCCACAGAATTTAACCAATAACTCCCGTTTCTTGTTAACCAAGAATCCAGCCTGCAAGGAAATAACTCATCAGCTGATTTCTCTAATTCTTATAATTATGAAAAATCTGTTATATGATAATACCTGCAACTAGACTTGCCTTCAGTTTCAATACACTGCATTTTTTTTTTTTCAGACAGAGTCTCACTCTGTCACCCGGGCGAGAGTGCCGTGGCGTCAGCCTATCTTCACAGCAACCTCAAACTCTTGGGCTCGAGCAATCTTTCTGCCTCAGCCTCCCGAGTAGCCGGGACTACAGGCATGACTAATTTTTTCTATATATATTTTTAGTTGTCCAGATAATTTCTTTCTATTTTTAGTAGAGACAGGGTGTCACTCTTGCTCAGGCTGGTCTCAAACTGCTGACCTTGAGTGATCCTCCTGCCTAGGCCTCCCAGAGTGCTAGGATTACAGGCATGAGCCACCGAGCCCGGTTGGCCCAATATACTATATTTAAATACCTGTTTCCTTTGGTAGGAAACAGTGTTTCAAAAAAATCTCTGCCAATCTCTCCCCTAATTTGAATGCAATCATAAGGAAATCAGATAGCATGCTAAGAAAATGGCTCTGCAAAAGTTTGTTCTATCCTGTTTTTACTAGTCAGTATTTTATACATATCACTTAATTTTTATCATGTATGCTGGGATTTATTCAACAAATACTAAGTTTCAAATTTGGTTATTAAATGCTTTTGTTTTTTCAATTCAATGCATACATATTCGTCTAGGAAAGAAGCACCTTTTTCTTTTCAAAGATGATAGGGAGTCTCTGCAGTTTGTTGGCAGGGATAGGGGCAAGAGTAGAAGCATAATTCCAGCCTTGAGAGAGCTATGCAGTTTTTCAATTTGCTAGAATCAGGAAATCATGCATTAAGTTCCATGGACATTCATTGCATGACCATTATGTCCCATGTACTGGGCACTAAAGACAAAGTGGTAAGGACAAACTTGGTTCCTGCCTTTGTGGAACTTAGACTAACAGGTCAAAATTTAAACTTGGACTATGGGTATAGTATAACAGACACAAGTATATCTAAACCAAAACAACTTAAAGGTTCTGGATTGCAAAAGAAACATATTAAAATGCCCCTGTTTTCATGGGTAGCTAGCTATCAGATGAATGCCATTAAGACACAGATTTAAAGAAAGCAAATATTTAGACATTAATTAAATGATAGTTGTATTTATGTTTGATAAATATGCCATACATGAAAGTAAATGCTGCCAGGTTTGACAGTTCTCACTGGTGCATTTGAATATTCAAACTCATCAGAGAAGGGCAGCTCAAACAGCAAAAAAATTGACAGGATGAATTTCCAGGTATAAGCGTAGGCATTGAGTTGCTTGACTGGGTGCATGTACAAATCAGGTTGTTCCTTGTGGAGGATCTAAAACTTACCAACAATTTCTACTTGGAAAATGATTCTGCCCACTATACCTCATCCTCTAGCTCATACTAATAGATTAAAGAAAGGTCTGCCAAAAAACATATGAAAAAATGCTCAACATCTCTAATCATCAGAGAAATGCAAATCAAAACCACAATGAGATATCACTTATCTCCAGTGAGACTGGCCTTTATCAAAAAGACCCAAAACAACAAATGTTGGCGTGGATGCAGAGAGGTAGGAACACTCATACACTGCTGGTGGGATTGCAGATTAGTGCAACCTCTGTGGAAAGCAATATGGAGATACCTCAATGAGATACAAGTAGAATTACCATTTGACCCAGCAATCCCGTTACTGGGCATCTACCCAAAAGAGCAAAAGTCGCTCTATGAAAAAGACACC